>JAQGBW010001037.1:0-30282 GCA_034698625.1 Julus scanicus | reverse complement strand
AATCGAATTTTTCACTTCGAATTATGGAAGTGCACGTCGTTTAGCTTCGAAAACACCAAAAAGTGTGAAAATCGAGCTACAATTAACCGAGATACTGCGTTTTTAAGATTTCCTAGAAATTTGATTGACAGCTCGGTTTCACCACCCCCCCAAACTTTAAAGCGCTATATCTCAGCTAAAAATCGGTTGTTTTTCAAACCGTTTGGTGTTTTAGAAAGATAACGATGCTCTCTTTCATATTCTGCAAAGAAATTTGAACAATTCTTAAAATTAAAATGTTAGTTGACATTTTTGTCACTAGATGGCGCCACTCGTCATACCAAACTTTCAAAAACCTTCAAACCGCTGTATCTCCGTCAATTCTTGGTCCATTTTTACAGTTTTTGGTGCATTCGACGCCAATTGATCTCCTCTTTCATAATCTGTAACAAGAAAGCAAGATTTAAAACTCAATGCACGAAAAAAGCTAAAAAAGCATTGATTTTGTCGGTTTTCGGGCTCTGGAGAAAAATTTATTTGTCGGAGCGTCGTTTTGAATGCATATTATGAAAGAACAGCTCGTTTTCAATTTTAAACACCAAAAACAACGAAAATCGAGTGATTATTAACGGAATAACAGCGTTTTTAAGCTTATCTCGACAAATGAAAAACTGCTCCGCTAAACCACGCCCCCAAAATTCGAAGCGCTGTTTCTCGACTAATAATGGCTTTGTCTCAGAGCTGTTTGCTGTTTTAGAATGATTTTCGTCTCGTCTTTCATAATCCGCAGTAAAAACACAGGTTTTAAAAGTCCATGCTATCAAAATTTGAAAAAATCATTGTTTTTGCGTGTTTTTTCGTGCTGGAGAAAAATCTATTTGTCGGAGCGTCGTTTTGATTACATATTATGAAAGAGCAGCTCGTTTGCAGTCCAAAACACCAAAAACAACGAAAATCAAGTGATTATTAACGGAGTTACAGCGATTTTAAGATTTCCTAGAAATTTGATTGACAGCTCGGTTTCACCACCCCCCCAAAACTTTAAAGCGCTGTATCTCAGCTAAAAATCGGTTGTTTTTCAAACCGTTTGGTGTTTTAGAAAGATAACGATGCTCTCTTTCATATTCAGTAAAGAAATTTGAACAATTATTTAAAATTAAAATGTTAGTTGATATTTTGTCACTAGATGGCGCCACTCGTCATACCAAACTTTCAAAAACTTTTAAACCGCTGTATCTTCGTCATTTCTTGGTTCGTCGTCACAGTTTTTGGTGCATTCGACGCCAATTGATCTCCTCTTTCGTAATCTGTACTAAAAAACACGATTTTGTAAATACTAAGTAGCCAAAAGAGGAAAAACAGCCGTTTTCGAACATTCTATTTACAAATTTGGAATATTGACTTCGGATTATGAAAGAGAACGTCATTTACCTTCTAAAACATTACAAAGTGTGAAAATCGAGCGATAATTTGTCGAGATACAGCGTATTTTAATACTAGGTAACACATGACGGAATTTATGGACCATCCCTGCAAAATCTTCACTTAAAACATTTTTTTTTGCAAAATGTGCTCGCAGAATCGCGGTTTTTTCTGGCAGAGGATAAAAGGCACATGTCTAGGCGTGGTTTTAGCAAAAAACCGCGAGATTTTAAGAACATTTTTGTTTTTGGTCAAAAAAACGGTAAGGGTTTACTCTTTGCTTTTTTTCAAAAATCGGTGGAAATTTGACTTTTTAAATCGGGGTTTTTTATCGCGGAATTTGAAAGTAGATGTCATCACGAGTATGTAAAGCCAAAAAACACCAAATTTAAGCAGCAAAAACTCGAGATATAACCAAAAAAGGGGTTAACTGCAGAAGACATTAACTATGGATGTCCCTCATTAAGCAGCGCCGTAGCTTTCTCATAGTGAAAGTTTTAGCGGGAATTTCAAATTCAAATCGCTGTAACTCGATGATTTATGGCTCGATTTCAAATGTTTTTTCACTTCATTGACATTATTGACGTGCCCTTACATTTTATGAACGAAAATAACCAGAATTCCGAAATTGAACATTTTATTTAACTCTTTATGCTACTAAGTGGCGTCACAAATTAACGAAACTTAAAACGCTATATCTTCGTCAATTCTAGCTTCATTTTCGCAGCTTTTGATATTTTTCGACGCCAAATTAGCTACTTTATGAATATTCAATAATAAATTCAAGTTGCAATTAGCAAAGTTCGATAAAACCTCAAAAAACGGTTATATGTAAATCATTTTCAGATCTCGTCGGCTTACTTTCTCAATCTGCCGTGCGTACGTAAGCCGCACGCTTCGGCTGTCGGCTTACCAGTTTACAGAGGTGATCGAGGTATTACCGCGGTGCCAGGTGGCAGAATGTGGTTGGTACACGATGAACTCTCTTCGGTAATTTGACACAAAAGTTTTAACGATAAGATCTGCAAATTGGCGAATAAATATTTCTAACACTGAACACATTCCACGTTGGCATTCTGAATGAAAATGTGGGCGAAACCGGTAGCTTTCGCTTTCTTGGCTTGCGTTTTAACAGAAATTTCAGCATCTGAAACTAAAGGTGTCGTCGATTTAGATAATTTTACCTTTGATAAGGTAAGATATTCAAATTTATAGGAATGTAATCAGCTTTTCTGGCCTAAAATTCCACTGGGTTAATTTGCATAATTATAATTTAAATAGCTTTGAAAAAAATGTATAAATTGGCGCCTAATTAGTAGCTGTTGTGAAAGAATGGATTAAAGCCTAGTTGATAACAGATTTCAACACTGATGAAATCCATTCCGTGACTACGGCTTGCGATTAATGGTCAAAAATCAGCTGATTCTGGAACTTAATTAATGTAATATAATAATAAGTAAACAACAGTTTGATCAGTAGCTGTTGTCAAGGAATGGATTACAGCCTAGTTGATAACAGATTTCAACACTGCTTTAATCCATTTCGTGACCACGGCTTGCAATTAATGGTCAAATTTTAAATCAGCTGAGTCTGAAACATTAATCTAATATAATAATAAGTAAACAACAGTTTGATCGGTAGCTGTTGTCAAGGAATGGATTACAGCCTAGTTGATAACAGATTTCAACACTGATGAAATCCATTACGTGACTACGGCTTATACCCCAAATTCGAAGTCATCGATGTCGGAGGTTAATAAACCACTTGTGATAAAATTAATCATTGTGTTTAACGCAGGTTATTGGAAAATTCCCGTACACCTTAGTGAAGTTCGACATTCCGTTCTCTTACGGCGACAAGACCGACGAGTTCGCTAAGGTTGCCGAAGTTGCAAGCACAGTTCCGGATCTCTTGATTGCGGAAGTTGGAATTAAAGGTGGGTTTAACATCCAAAAAACAATCCCCGCAAAATGCACCGAGTCATTACAACTTAGCAACCGTTACAGATTATGGCGACAAAGAAAATAGCGAAATAGCCGTTAAGTACGGCGTGAAGAAGGAAGATTTCCCGAGTCTGAAACTGTTCGTCCAAGGAAGAAATAAACCAATCGCCTACGATTCAGACTTTACATCTGACAAGATCAAAAAGTTCATCAAGAAAAACACAGGTATAAAAAACTCCGTTTAACGAATTATTCAAAAACTTATGTACTCAAAGATTGTGGTATCGTTTAGGATTGTACATTGGCTTGACTTCGTGCCTCAAAGAGTTTGACGAGTACGCGGACCAGTTCATGAAAGGCGATAAAGCTAAACGGGAGGACGTCTTGAGGAAGGCCGAAAAGGCAGCTAAGGGCTTGACGGAAGAGAAAGATCGCAAATCGGCCGATACGTACATTAAGTTGATGCAAAAGATTGTGGACAAGGGCGATGGCTTCGTCCAGAAAGAACAAGAGAGGGTCGACAAGTTGCATCAGGGGAAAATCTCCCAAGAAAAGAAGACAGAAATGCAAAATAAACTCAACATCCTCCAGAGTTTCCGTGCCACTGACGAGCTTTAAAATTGTTGCAAATCTGTCGTAGTTTCTTTACCCCCGTGATGGACTCTGGTAAATTATTGTCAGTTTTCTTTTAACCAGGGAGTCTTATAAATATGCTGGGGAAAATTTCGCGAAGAAAGAGGGTAAACCGAAGGAAGAACTAGTCAACATTGCGTAAACCAAATATATAAAGTAAGGACCATGCATACGGGCAAAGAAACCAGGCCAGGGACCACTAGCAACTTTTTTGAACGCAACTAAATGTTCGGCTAGGCGTGCACTAGTGATTTTTTTCACACAAGACCTGTTGGTGGCTTTGCAAACAGAGGTTTTCGGTAATAAAATCAATCAAAAATAGAACCAGTTGAGGTTCCATTAAAACCAAAGTGTTTCAAATTGGTGAGGAGATAGTTATGGGGGAAAAGTCATCAGTGCGCGCCTAGCCTATGTTTTTTGTCATAACTTGAAATTGTCATAATTTTTACATAAATGAATAAAGTAACGTATTTAAATGAAGACTTTTTATGCTTTTAAAAAAGCAAGTACAAACAGTTGGCAATAGTTCAACAATAAGTCAAAATTGGGGTTATACAAAGCTCACGTAAACTTAGGAATGAGTGCACTGTCAAACGTTTCGAAGCAAGTTCGTAGTACCGCTTAAAGTACCAAACCTGGAGATCCGATGAATGTTGTTCCCCGCTTCGATAACACGCAACTCCGGACGGCTCGTCAAATAAAAACTGCGAATGCTGATCGAATCTTGCAAATGGCACACGTACGTGAACTTTGGTTTAGCATCGCGTAGTTGAAGCAGCACATTTAATGTCCAAATCGCGCACGACTCGTGACGTGGAATAGTTGGAGGCGTGAACGGACGGTTTGCAACCTCACTTATCGCCGGCGTTGCTGCTTGGCGTAGTTTCGGGAGATTTTTCCTCGGTTTCGGTTTCTTCAACGGTCTTGGATTCTTTGCTTAAGGGCTTGGCATCAGCCTCCTCGCATTTCTCCTTTTCCTCCTCGTCCTTGTTTACATTTAGTCCGTCGAGCTTCTGTATCACTTCGTCGGACTCGCTTAGGGAATCTGGATATAAAAAATGGATTTTAGTAACGCACCGTATTTCAAAATGTCGCTCCAAAAAATAAAAATGAAAAATGGCTTGCCGGAATCATCAGAAGAATCCTCGTTTTCAGCTAAAATCCTCTTGCAGTCTTCAAACTTGTCCTTAAACAGTTTTGCATCTTCAAAAAACAACAAACGATTAGGATCTGATCAAAATTTCCTTACACGAAAACAACGATGACTCCTGTCATAAACTTACTTTCTACATTTCCAAACTTAATGGCTAACATTTCCTCTTTTGGTTCTTCGTCAGCGAAATCCGCAGCTACGCTCCAAACCCAAGCGCGATCGCTACCGCAGTTCGGCTTCAGTTCCATCCATGGGGTAACTGCAAGAAGAAAGGAACACGGCACAATTATTTACTGAGGGCTATTAACGATCAGTAAGCCGAGCAGACACCGACATAAGCAAATTACTTACTATAGTGATTAGCGCAGATTTTTAATGTCTTATCCCGCCTCATGAGCAACCGATACGTTCCCTTTTCCTTGTGTTTCAGCAGTTTCACCTCTCCCGTACCACGCTCCTTCCATTCTGGGGGCTTCTCTGCAGTTGAATACCGGTATAACCTCGCACGGCTACAACGACATTTAAATAACAAGAATATAACATTAAGTAGGTATATACTATTTTGAGTGATAAAATTGCTGGAAACGGGCTCTTACAGTTTTAAAAGTTCCTCTTCGTCTTCCTCTAACGTCTTCGTGTCAACTTCTGGTAATTTTATGATGGGCTCGAAGTGAATGTCTGGACTGACAGGGGTTTCATCCTGAAATTACACAACCGCATTTAAAATTGCATATCAAAATCATGCTTAAAAATTAACAGAATCTTCTCTTTATGCATTGTGCAGTACAATTAAGTGTCCATTGTCCCAGGGGATGGGTCAGTAGCCTCTGCTCTGACATTAGGCCCTGGTTAAACAGTTATGAGCATACCTACACCAGTGCAGACTTGTTAAGGGTTGTACCTTCCTTAGACATCTGGATTGATGTACATTGGCAACATTTTTGGGCACATATTTAACAATATTTTTTAAAGATCCATGAAGTAAATGTCAGACTTAAGATTTCAGTCGACTTCCAACAATACTGGATGTAATAAATCACTTTTTTCGTGGGAATTCGTCAACTTAATCATGTCCTTGTACACGACACTGTTATATTAAATGCCATTAAGAGGATCAAATAATAACTTGAAATAAACGGAAGAAGATGATCAAGTATACCGTGTTCAAATAAGCCTAACACATGAAAATGGCCAATGTCGAGAACAAGGGATGGTACGAACTCGCGAAAATAAGCAATTTATCGCCACTAAACATTTAAAATATCGTGGGGAACCTTAGATAACATGATGATGAATATATAATAACGCAAATTACCTTTTCATCAGCCATGATGATTTAGATTAAAAGTTAGAAAGAATCGAGATCCGCGCAGCAAACCGATGCACAATAGCACACTTTCCCGCTTCGAATAACTTACAGTGTGACCAGATAATTGCGTAACATTTATCACTGTGAAGGCCCAGTTATCTGGTCACACTGAAACGTTGTTCGTCTGCTTATAGCGGATTCATTCAAGCAGTGAATTTATCAGCACGTGTTTAAATGATGGTGAGTACTTTAGCAATTTGTAATTAAATATGACATATTGCTAGTTGCACCATAACGGATTAGTTAAACTGCCGTTAGCGTCAATTTCGTAACAGTGACAAAATTCAACAGTGACTGTGACAAACACGTACCATGTGCTTACATGTCAACATTTTAAAATTGTCAATATTTTTCTATTAAACTGTAATAAAATATACTAGGTAGTAATTATAGTCAATTACTTTTTGTACTCGGTACTCTTTTATGCCTTAATCAAATTCTTTCAAAGTACTCAATTCGAACATGAGCCATTGATGGCCTAATGACTTCTGGTTACTTGACTATTTTCGGAAAAAATGGCAGAAAAACTTAATTAATAGTCTTAAAAATAAATGTTTAGGTCACATATCGGTGGAGAAACTAATAAATGATAAATTTTCAGGATGAAATCACAGAGAAAAGCGAATCAAATGCAGTAAATGTTGTAGACTGCATCGAATCACCGGATACATGTGGTCAGCAAGATGACAAAAGCAGTGAAATCGATGCAAAAAAAGTGGAAACTGTTGAGAAAGAAGAGTCCGAAGATCCCTATCATTACACAAAAATGAACGAGTTCACCTCGGAGATTTTTAAAATTGAAATTGGAGGTCTGCCGACGCGGTTTGGATTCGGGGTAAATTCAGTTTTTCTCGCTTTTGTCGGATAATCCATGTTAGATCTACAATATTTCTTTACCGATACCCGATAGGAGCTCAAGAAATTACTGAACGGAAAGCTGCATCTAAACGCTCACAAGTTAAAATTGACGGGACGACAATCGTCTTGGGCATTCGTGACTTTCAAGTGCGAAGAAGACCGAGAAAAAGCATTAAAGACCCTGGCCGGTTACAAGTGGAAAGGCAGAGTTTTAACCGTTAAAGTAAGCATTTTTGTTTTTCCGGCATCACGTTCGTAGACTAGATTTCCAATTAAATTTCCTGTAAAACATCATTCAGAAAGCGAATCCAGCTGCCGATCCCCTTATTAAAAAGCGCAAAGACCGAAACGAAGCAGACGGTGCCGATCCGACAGACTCGAAAAAACAAAAACACGAAGCGACGGATTTGTCGGTAGACGAACAGTAAGCATAATCAACTCTCGACTGTCTGCTTGAACTTCTTTGAAATGAAGCCTGCCAAACTAATTACGTCACCGTTCGTTGCAGGTTAAAAATGGCCGTGATGCCTTTGTGGAACACTCCGTATAAGCAACAATTGCAGGTGAGATGGCGTTAGAATATCTAAGTAATAAATAATCGACGGCAACTGTTAACGTACTTTCGATTGTTTTTTAGGAAAAGCAAGCCGAGCTGAAAAAATTGCTCGTTAGCCTAAGTCGGCAGATCGAGAGGGTTTGGCCGGCGGTTCCGATTTGGCTAGCAGAAAGCAAAAAGATCAACAGTCACATGTGCTGTAATCTCGAGGACATCCTGCCATCTCCCGTCGAGGAAGAATATCGGAACAAGTGCGAGTTTTCCGTGGGTTGGGATCCTTTGGGCGAAAACAAGACAGTAGGTTTCAGGTTGGCGCGTTATTCAGCTGGCTCCATGAGCGTGGCAGACGCGTCCGGCTGCCGTTGCATCGTGCCCGCTAACATTCTAGCAATCAGCAAGGTAATTTCAGTTTGATCTCCGGTGCCATTGGTAGGGGAGCAAGTCGAAATCCCAATGTTTGACGTCTCCAAAATCTAATTTGAGCATTTCGTCAACAGGCATTCCAAGAGTACGTTCAGAAGTCCGACAAAGATCCGTACGATCCCAACACGCATGCCGGATACTGGCGGCAGCTTACGGTGCGGAGTAATGCAAACGGCAACGCGTTAGCAATTGTTGTGATGCATCCGCAACAGCTGTCACAGGTAATTATGTTGCTTCGGAAATATGTGCCTCGTAGTACATGCACGTAGGCGTATTTTTTGGCAGCAGGCAAAATTTTTTCATCAATCCCGCAGAAACTGTAAAAAAACATCTAAATAAACACAAATTTTTTAAATTTCTTTTCAGGATGAATTCTTACAAATTCAACAAGATTTAAAGCTGTATTTCGTCGAAGGAGCTGGGAAATCTTGCGGGCTAGCAGGATTGTATTTTCACCCTATGGCCAAAAAGTAAAATTGAGTTTGATAATTTTTCATAACTTAACGACAAACCTTGCAACTTAATTACTTAACTTAAAGAAGGATTACTACTCTACGACAAACTTATTTGCCTTTGTGTTTTGCAGGACGTCCGGTGACGATCAAAGTCTTGTTCACGTCCACGGCGAAACGCACATCCAAGAAAAGCTCTTAGACTTGTCCTTTAGAATTTCGCCGACTGCTTTCTTCCAGATAAACACGCCGGCCGCAGAGGTTCTGTACACTACCATTGGCAAGGTGGCCAGCGTCGATCCTTCCACCGTGCTACTAGACGTCTGCTGCGGGACTGGAACGATCGGAATATCTTTGGCGAAGGTAACATCGCTACAGGAAACTATTTCCGCTAAGTCGCATCCTCGTCTCAACTTGCAAACTTGTTTTTCTTTCGTAGAAAGTTAAAAAAGTCATCGGCATTGAAATGATCCAGAGTGCGGTGGACGATGCCAAACACAATGCAGAACTAAACGGTAAGATGCGCAAGGGCATCTTCTTTATCTTCAAGTATCTCTTACGACTAATCAATTCTCGTTAACTTCTCCCAGGTTTGACCAACGTCGAGTTCCAGTGCGGCAAAGTCGAAGACGTAGTGCCTTCGCTTTTATTCCAGTTAAATTCCAGCGACAACATCATTGCCATCGTAGATCCTCCACGGGCTGGTTTACGTGAGTTATAAAGTGCCATCGTCAAATTGTTGTTTCGTGTTTCCGAACTTGACTTGTCTGTTTTTTCAGACTACAAAGTAATCAGGGCCATCCGTGGCAGCAAGCGATTAAATCGTCTGGTGTACGTGTCTTGCGACGCAGCGGCAGCATCCAAAAACCTTGTCGAGTAAGTAACCGTTAATTCATATTGCCGTCGATTTCGGTTACCCCATCTCTCTAACAAATAACATTTTTAACTAGTTTATGCCGACCAGAATCGAACCAATATCGAGGGCAGCAGTTCGAGATGAAAAAAGCCGTCGCGGTCGACTTGTTTCCTCACACCAACCACTGCGAGCTAGTCTTCTTGTTGGAAAGAAATGCCGAGCCTGTCAAAGAGAACAGCGTATGAAAAACGATCGTATTTCAAAATGTACAGTTTGAATAGAAATGGTTTTTAATTCTTAGGAAATAAAAAGAATTGTAATCTTATATAAAGTTGTGTGCTTACAAGTGTAATTGAAGGGATGGTAAAAAAAAAGTTGGGGGAAGGAATTCCTAACTTTAAAAACAAGCTCGATAACATATATATATACGAGAGGAAGGGAAACTTAGGACTACTGGAAAACTTCAAGTTTTGGAAGTTTCGGCTAAGAAATTGCAGCGCGTCACAACGTTTAAGAAAACAAATAGTCTGTTTATAGAAATGGTGCGCCAGATGATTCAAATCCAGGAGACCTAAACAAAGGGCAGGCAGATTTGTTAAGGCGAACAATTGGGACTCACCGAGGAACAGACGTAAAAGTTATCTGTGGGATTATTCGAACTGTTTAATCTTCCTCGCAACAATATCAAGTTGAACTAAACTGATAATAACAACAAGTAACATACCACAGTAGCGCAACACTTTGATAAACAGACTCCAAAAGTTTTAAACGCTCCTCAACATCGTTCTCCCCAAAAATACGACTCTTTTTCAATCAAATATATTTTCCCCACAAGTTCCATTAAACTCAACGTTCGTAATGTCTCTATAATTTGCAACATTAAAAATTTGCTCGTGCGTTACGAGTCTCTGTATTAAATCTCATTTTCCACGACTCAAAAAAATACGCAACTTCTTACTTTTGGCTTTGATTGGATCTCGCTTTCCTACATTTACCCAATAAGTTAAAGGCATGCCTAAGTTTACGGGCTCGCACGGGGCGATTCATAAGACCCTCCGGGATAAGTACTGCAAAGTTTGGAAATCCTGGAGGGACTGACGAAT
The DNA here is from genome assembly GCA_034698625.1 of Julus scanicus. Taxonomy (NCBI): domain Eukaryota; kingdom Metazoa; phylum Arthropoda; class Diplopoda; order Julida; family Julidae; genus Julus; species Julus scanicus. The sequence continues at coordinate 19,535 of JAQGBW010001037.1, read as the reverse complement.
AACACGCTACATTGTTACCGATGCTTTATAAGCATCAAGACCTTTTAAACAACTATCCTTGGAAATTGTCAAACTAAGGCATAGCGAGGAAAGAAAAGTAGCTCTTAAATAACATGAATCTCCACGATCAGGAGCACGTTGACGACCCTCGACGAAAAACAGGCTATCGACGGCGGCCTCGTGTTCCCAAAACGTACCGTTGTCGACATAACGCACTCGAGCAGCCCACGCCTCAAAGACCCGCAACTGGAAGACTTGCCGCTACGAAAATATCGGTCGCAAAACAGGATCTTTCGGAAGACGAGAGCAATCTGAAAAAAAAAACCTCAAGTGCGATTTGACACATATGTACAAATGCCGTTCGACTAAACGGGTCTTCTAACAATTTGAAAAAAGCTCTTTAAAATATTCATTAGCTAAATGGTAAATAGAATCTAGGGCTGAAGACCAGCTCCGTGTCAAATTCAACACACAAATCATGCAATGTAACAAATCCCCCCTTTCATAAGGACAACTGGCGACACTTCACAAATTCATCGTTCTTTTCGCTACTGCAGCAACATTACGAGAGCTTTGATGGCCTTGGCGGTGTCGTAAGCGTGTCGCATAAGCTGCTCGGCAGCCTGGTTTTCGCTCTCCACCTGCTCCTTCAATTCCAGCAAGGTCTTCGTTTCAGTGTGAAGACGTAAGGCACTACACCTCATCTCTTTCAAAGCCAGCTTCAGACGCTCATCCAGAGAATGCTAGACGAAAGACAGAATAATCGTCAAACGGAAACCACGAGCAACACTCTTTGTGCACATAGCTGCGTTTTGACACGGCACAGGAAGCGTGTGAATATAGTTTTAGGGCACGAGGGAAACTAAGGCCACACAATGGAAGAAAACAGATGTGAAAGTAGGTTCGCAGGGGATGGCGGGAGCTTCGAGAGAGAGGCCGTGTCTGGTCCCAATTCCAAAAGGAGGCCTTAAAAATAGTTACCTGAGGAAATATCCCTGCCAATTCCAGAACAGCACCGTGGACTTTCTCGGCGCAGATAACATAACTAAGTTTAAAGATTAAAACAAATTACTGACAAAATACGGCAATAATAACAACTCCAAAAGCTTGACAGCCGTTCAGTGAAACTATAATCAATACTCGCATTAGCAAAACATTTTCTCGAGAAGTAGATACCGAATTTGGCACTAAGGTCAAATCCGAGACTTTATTTCCACTTGCCTTTCGTGCCGCTTTTCCTTCACTATTGCCTGCAGCTCCAAAATATGTCTCGTGATGCACGTAGTTTTTTGCAGCGCTTCGTTTTGAGATGGAAGTACCTCACCTCCTACGTAAGGCGGTGGCGGATGAGTGTAGTACTGGATGACCGGCGGCGTGTAATGATTCGCCGAATTCGTGTCACATTCAGACGTTGTTAGGCGTTCGTAGCCATCCAACTCCCTGCTTCTCCTTGTAGCAATCAGCTGTTCGATCAAAAAGTTAAACGGGGATTAAATTTAAAGCTCGAGATAAACTTCGCCCTCGATCAACTACGTCACGGCAACTACGCCATGCACTTACGTAAGGGTGAGTGTCATCTTTACTCCTCCGTGTGCCACTCGGGCTGTGACCGTTGCCGTTATCGTGCAACTGTTGTCGTAACTGTTCCCGCGGCTCGTACATGGACTGCGGCCTCTGACTTCCTCTCGGCGACTTTGCGCAGTTCGACTCTTGAGCATCCAAGTTTCCAGCCGGCGTTTTTGGTCTTTCGTGGCCGTTAGGTAAGCCTTGAGAGGACTGGACCACAGACTGCACCTGAGAGCGTAAAGAGGTATTTTCGCGAAGCAAACGTTGCACCTACAAGACAGTCGAGCGAGAATCAACGAGACATCGAAATCTGGCATTATTCGTTATTTAAAAAATTAAAAACCTGAATGGGCCAAACCATAGTTTGCAGATCGGTGATTTCCTTCTTCATGTCGATGTTGTTGACCACGAGCTGCTGAATCCTCGCTTCGGCAAGAGCCAGATGCTCGTTCAACGACACGTACTCAGTTTCGGCACAGAAGCCTTTTGAATCTCCGACTAACTTGGCGGCCTATCGAAAAGGACAAATTACAAAATGGAAAACTAAAAAGTGTGTGGAGGGGGAAACAGTAGAACCAGATTAAACTCACATTGGGATATCTCGCCTGAAGCGCTAAAGCCCTCGCTCTCGACGCCTGTTGATCGGCACTGCATTCGTCGTCAGACGCCACACTGTCATATAAAGGTTCGTCGTCGCTAACAGGTGCACACTCCGCTTTCGGAGCCAGGACAGAAGAGGTTGCGCGTGGAGGTGGTTTATACGGTAAATTGACTGTAAAAACGCCCCGTAAAACAACAATTGTATGAGATAAATCACACGTACACTCGAGGCAAGCTTAATAACAGCCTCAAATCTGACCTTTGTGCTTCTGGATCGTTCCAGAAGGCGAAAGACCCTGCTGCCTGTGCTTGGCCTCGCTAAGAATATCAATGATGAGGGACATGAATTCCCTCCTGTTGAAGCGTCCCAACTTCTGCCTTCCCTGATTTCTGGTGGAAGAGTATTCCGGATTCACTGGCAGGAAGGCGACGGCACATCGATCCATCGCCACGCTGCTGTGATTTTGACACGATTGCCATACTAAAAAACACAAACAATTAAAACTAAAAATAATCGGTATCCCAACGCTTATTAATTTCTTTCGCCCTCGCACTCACTGTCATCGGTATGCCTTCGATCCACTTCATCGTAGACGTCCATAACTAATTCCTCGAACAAAACGGTTGGAAGCTAGAAAGGATTTTGGAAGGCGGTTAAAGCAGACTGAACCAAAATTTCCCAAGTGGACATTTACCGAGCGAAATTTTTAAATCACTTACAGCTTGCAGCTTCTTTTTTGCAGCTTTGGAGAACTCCGACATATCAAAACTGGAATACAGACCAAAAGGCATTAAAATTATCGACTATTACCGTTAAGTCTGTCACTGACCACCAGTGAAAAAGGAACGCGTGTACGGCTTACAAACATTACACGAAAACATTAATTAAATACAGATATTTTTTTTTTACTGGGTCTCACCTGTCTGCCATCTCTGGAATGATAAAATGCGGGCCGCTAGCATGATCTGGCTTTCTCCCACAGACATAATGGGCTAAGCGGTCAGTGAGCTCGTACTGCAGTTCAACCAATCTGTCAGCCAGATCGTTGTGTCCGCTGCTCCTAGCATACTGGACCGGACTGATGCCTTCCCAGTCGCATGCACCCGGATCCGCACCGTACACCACCAGTAACTCGACCTGGGAAGACTGGCCAGCTTTGGCCGCAACATGAATCGGTCGAATACCTTTTTCCTGAGAAATAAATTGTACACTCTTCGTTGCAATGAGCCATATACTACATTTTACAGTATTAACCAGAATAATTTGTGCACGTACCAAGTGAAAGTAATTGGGATCAGCTCCAAGAGAGAGGAGTCTCAAACAGGTTTCCAAATTTGCCGTTCTGACACACGAGTGAAGTTGCTATATAGAGACAAAACAAAAACTTAGACCTGTGTGTCGACCCGGCTTTATCAGGGGTGCATTAGAAACAGCCTTGGACCAAACACGATCACATTAAGCAAAGTCGGCTGTAGTATTGGAACTAAACCCTACTTTGCTAATATCCCCTTCCTGCATCTGCATGTCATCTTTGTTGGGCCTATACACGAAGCCAAGATTCTGATGCTTTGTGCGAATGAAATCGGCTTTGATGGGACTAGTAGAAAACAAAAACAGGAATATATTACACAAGTGCGGACAACATCAGAACTTCTCAAATCTGCTAATATTTGTCACTAACTTGACGGGATCTTTGGGATTTGGTTTGCGGCGGCCACTTTTTGCATTTGTGGGATCGAGCAAGGAATGTTCCCAGATGTTGTTAGCGCCACTCGACTGCAGCGTATGCACCATCTGAACGAAAGCAGTTTTTGTATAATCATGTATAAACTCGATGGCAGTAAAAAGTTATGATAAACGAGTGCTTACAGCCAACTGTGACGGACTCCATGTGTCCTTTTTAAGGCACTTGACTTGGGAAATGTGCCTTCCGAGAGTGCGATGTACGCTGCAACATTCGCTGCACAGTAAAATGCCACGATTTATGGAGGCCCATGTTGGATCTTGAATAATCACCGCACAAAATAAAGAATCAAACACTAGTATAATCCTACCAGATGTTTCCTAATATTTCTCATATCATAGGCAAGTAAAGAAAGTTGTAAGGGCATGGTTAGTAACGACATATTATCGTCAGCATGCAAATTTAGTATTACGAGAGTTTATTTTATTCGAATTTAATGCAGTTAGCACGATTTCTAGGCGTAGACAGCAGGGTGGTTATCAGAGTTTAACGCGACGGGCCTCGTTATAGGTATGTGACTCATCACCAGTAAAGGTCATGAAAACAAACCAAAGCCTGTCTAAAAAAGATAAAGAGCCCTCCAGCTATCTCTATGCCATGATTATACTTTTGACAATGAAACACCGAATAATAAAAACAAATAGACATGGTAGCTAGACAATTGCCATTTTTTAGTAGGCCGAGAAATTTTCGAAAAAATGTATCATCTAGCCTTGCTGAATTTTTTCAGACATTGAAAACTTTCAAAATATGTTAAAGATGGTCAAGGGCAGAGGGAGGCCAGCTGTCACGGGCTTACGATTTTTAAAGGGCCTAGTTTCCCAGGGCAAACAGAGCTGATAACAGAGACCTAAATTATCAACTGGCCTTTAACAAATTAGCACTAACGTGCCATCTGCTCCCCCCATTTTATGTAGGGTGGGAACTACATGTGTGTGACATTATCAGTTTCTTTGTAGACCTCTTGCCATCTGGGACCCACAGGCGACCTTCAAATACCAAAGGGACCCCTTTTGCCACTACCATGGGAAGTAGGCCCAATGTCAACTGACCACGACTCTGCTATAGAGGCACTTTGATAGTTAAGTTATTATCAGCTTTGCTGGGCCCTGTTGTATTAAGAATGTCAAACTGTCATCGATCATTATCACAGGTACACACCCATTAGTGTCAAAATCCTGCTTTAAATACTAATTAAATAAATAGCGCGATGTTAAATTAGTAGATACTAATTATCACTTAAAACCTAAACGTTTGACTTTATAAACGAGATTGTTGACCGCCCATACCACAATCAAGTGACATTCATATATGCCTCCTGTATCGACGTTTAGAATTGTGTATTTGCACCAATGCCGAAAACAAACTTTCCGGAGTGTACATATTAGATAACTTTAAAAAACAGGTGGATTAATCAACAGGTAGGCTTGTGAACTGCATATGTTATCGATTTTTCACCCAATGGACAAGCAAAGCAACATAGAGCAAGGGTTTCAATGTCACATTCCAGTTGTCGGTTTAGCCCAAAGTATAACACGAAACGCCAGCGCCGATAGCTGGTAGATTTGCACAAATATAAGTAGTGATCAAAGAAAATACTTTCGATATAATTACTCAAAAGGAATTATTAAACTAAGGCAGGAAGCAGTACTAGTGGTGCACTCACCATGAGATCCACAATCAGCACAAACTTCAACGGCACTTCTCAACTTTCCTCTCGACATCGAGGCAGAATTTTCGATTGAGGAACGCGATTCAGAAGACTAAAATACAACATCGAGAACCTGATTATCGAATTACAACAAAAAAAAACACATGATAATCATTAAAAACGACCCGAAACTAGCGGACTTCATGGAACGCTGATATTACTGAAATGGTCTATTGTTTTTCACCGTTGCATCATGGGAAAAAGCAGCCAAATCCTAACTATATATATGCGCCCACGCGATCTGGCAAAATTCCCTACAACGCCTTCATTACCCTAAAATAGAATCATAATTAAAGAAAAAAAAATTGGCTAACGAACATTCATCAACTGTAACTGACAGGTTTAGTAGAGTCAGCCAATTTTTTTCATCTGCCTATTTTTAGTAAAGTAATTATAAATTTCGCAGTCATAACTTTAAGATTGGGGAAAAATAAAATGGCCTAACGACTCGGCCACATTGAGTTTTTCCTCTACCTTGAGCAGTTGGGGTTTTAGAAAATGGTAATGCTTGAAAATAATAAAAATAAGGTAAAAACATAATTATTTATAATAACAGTGCGTGAAATTCTAACCTTTACAAACTTGTTTAGCTATGCGTGACTTACAGACTTGAAATATTATCTCTTGAACCAGGAAATGAACATAATTGGACCGCCATAAGGAATTTTAATGTCATTGTTCTCTGGTTATGTAATGTAAAAAATACGAATTTTGGATAATTTTTCATTACTCAACATGTTTTCTTGGCTGGCAACGGACAGCAGTAACCGTGCCTTTATTCTGGGAGTGTTGTCAGCTGCTGCTATAGCCGGTGCATATATATTTTGGGGCCCAACCACAACTAAACGTCCCAAAACCAAAAAAGGTAAACAATTAATGCATGTCTTGCACTGAGCATTTTCTGTTGTTTGTTACACTATGCCTACATAATTTTGTTAGTTCAAAGATTGACTGGCAATATAAAATAAACGTCTGGCTAGGGCCTAGAGTAGATGTCTTCAAACAGGGTTTTCCAATTCGATTTGTGGCACAACGCATTTAATAATAATAAAAAATAATAATAATAACAATCAGGAGCAGAAACTGGCACTGCACACCTACCATCCATTTTTTAAAAGAGAGATTTTCTCTCATATTCTATGAAATAACAAATATCACATTTTGCTTAAAATTTACTGCTCTATGATGATAAGTTTTAAAACTCTGGTACCTCGAAAAACGTATCAGCCAAAGTTAAAAGCCGACGCCGGTGGTCGAGTGGGTTACGTGCTTGCCTCTCGATCATAAGATGCTGGGTTCGCTCCCAGGTCGAGGTCGGTGGGAATTTTTACAGATGGGAGAAATTACATGTAATTTCCTAAGTGGCGGCCGTTTCGGATGAGAGTTTAAACCGAGGTCCGGTGTTGATTGTTGCACGTTAAGGACCTCTCGAGAGGGCGTGGAAGTCCCCCCTCGCTTTGGTGTTTACCTCTCGTGTTGCAGAAATAGGCCAACGTTAAAAATCAAACAAGATTCGTTAAATAGTGATAACCAACGCATTTTATTGACGATACTAAATATTATATACTATATATCTAAGTATTTTAAGAGTTAAAATATCCGTTAACTTACTGCAGGTAAATTACCCGGTCTGATCAATCTCGGAAATTCTTGCTTCGTCAATGCCGTGTTGCAGGGTCTGGCGTCAAGTCCGACGATCGGGAAATGGATGCAAGTTGTTATCACGAAGCTCACCCCACGGCAGTCGGGTGGAGAAAACGTCACCCTCATCTACGCTCTCTACAAAATTCTTCGTGGTGAGGGAATGCTTCCTAAAAACAATATTTTAACAAGCTGTAGGAATGCACCGATGTATACTTATCATCCACGTCTCTTTTGAAAGTCTTGAACTGCCAAGGTTCTGAATACACTGGTGATCACGTCCATGCAGAAGAAGTGTTGCAAGCCCTTAGAAGAAACCGCTGGGTCATCTCAAAAGATGAACAGGTATGGATGATGGATCTTGCAAGCATTGTCCATCGTCGTTCATGGCCAAAATCTTACCTTTTTACGTTACGTAATCTTTTATAGGATGCTCACGAACTATTTCACGTCCTGACTTCCACCATCGAGGAAGAGTTGGAGAAAGAAGTCTTACGTCCTTCGCTGGCAGATGCCGTAGACTTATGCGTAAGTTCTTGGGTACAAAGCTTGTCGATCTGCGTTAAAAAGACAGAACGACTACATCGAAACTCAAACTCCGTGAGTGCTTCAGGCGCATGGAGTACTAAATTTGCTCATTATTTCACCAAAACAGAACGAACCACCCTTCAACCCCTTCAAGTGTTTGTCCAAGTGCTGCATTAATTTACCAAAGCTAAGAAGCGAGGAAACGCTACACAATATTCCTTACCGGGGTCTTTTCGCTTGTCAGTTGCGTTGCGAAAAGTGTTTAACTACGGTAGATAAATCCACATTTTTGTTAAAGATTCTATCGTATCAAAAAATCTATATTGCAAATTGCATCAGTTCAACATTTTGTATTATTTCTTACAGAGTCCTGTCAAGTTTGATACATTTGACAGTCTTTCCCTATCTATACCAAACAATCAGTGGGTAAGTGGCAATATTTTGAGCACTTTGTTAACTTTTTAGTACCAACGAAAACTTACGCCTATTTAGCCAGACATGACTCTCAGGGACTGCTTGGAATACTTTATGATGCCGGAGAAGATTAAAGACGTCGAGTGCGAAAAGTGCAGTGCCCTACAAGTCGATAAGGGCGCCGAGCCCGATCTGATGAAAACCAGATCTACATTCGTCAAGCGGTTGACCATTGGAAAAGTAAGACTAGTAGAACCATTGGAAAAGATCTGCGACGAGAAGGCAGATCCCATTAAAATGGTTATGACTCATTCTAGTTGCCCGACGTTTTGTGTATCCACATCCAGAGGATGACCTGGCTCAGCAACGGCTTGCCAATGAAGACGCACCGGCACGTAAAATTCGACGAATACCTCGACATGAGCAAATTTGTATACTTTTATCGGCCAGAACATGGGCCTAAGGGGATCACGTCCCAGGCGAGCGGTCTTATTGGTGGCAGCGCCGTATCTCACAGGTGTGTTGAAAGCAATTGAAGGGTGTCCACTCGATTCAAGTTATGTACCTTACAATCAGCACCAACATCAATTATTAAATAACTTCGGAGCACATCATGGACACCCCGACGTAGTAGATAAGTTCCGAGACTCCAGTTAAACTTAATAATTACTGTATTTGCAGGACGACGCCTTTAAGTAACGGAACCGGATCTCATTTTATCAACCCGCTCGCACCCCCAATCCCGCAGGTAGAATTAAACTCGCGCCCCGGGTAAGTGATTTGTTACCTTAAGATTCCTGAAACGATTAGAGTTAATCGCTCGGACACTAACAGTTATTCTTTACCGATTTCTGCAGAAATGGCAGCCGCTGTAACCTGTTTCGCCTGCAGGCTGTCATAGTGCACCTGGGAGACGTCCATTCCGGTCACTTCATCACTTATCGGAGAGGAGCGCTGCAGAGTCCGTATCAGGAGAGATGGTTCGCGTGCTCCGATACCACTGTACTTGAAGTGACGACCGAACACGTCTTCAAAAGTAACGCGTACATGCTGCTCTACGAGCGTGCTCAAGGCGAAGGCATTCAAAGGCTCTGAATTTAAAAGAAATGCGTTCGTCGATTAATAATTAGATCAAATGTCAAACCCTACCTCCAACAGTATTCGTAAGTTTGTAAAATATTGTGTTGTGTAACCTGGAAAGCCACTTTCAAAGGCGGCATAAGAGAGTAAATTATTCGTTAGTTATAATTACCGTAGAAAGTTAACTTTATTACTGGTCATTTCAAATGCGAGCACTTGTATACGACTTGATTGTAGTAACTTTTGTACTTTTCTAACTAACTCCCTTTTTTGCTAATTTGTGATATGTGAAATGCTGTGTATTAATTACTTTATACAATAAAAGTAATAATGAAATTGGTTTGGACACAATCGAAACGGAAGAAACCGAATGGTTCCATTTAAAATTGGTTTGGCGCAATTTGAATAGCTTGTTTGTTTGGTTGATTTCTAACGTTGGCTTATTTCTGCAACAAGAGGGCTAAACACCAACGCCAGGGGATTAAGGGAATTTAGCCTACGAGGGGGACTTTCACCCCCTCTCGAGAGGTGTTTAACGTGCAATAATCGACACTGGACCTCGGTTTAGACTCTCATCCGAAAGAGCCGCCACTTAGGACCTTACATGTAATTTCTCCCATCCGTAAAAATTCCCACCGACCTCGGCCTGGGAGCGAACCCAGCATCTTACATTCGAGAGGCAAGCACGTAACCCACTCGACCGCCAGTGTCGGCATTTGAAAAAAGTGCAATCGATTTTCTGCTGGGAGGTCACGTCGACACTTGCAGAATGCCACGATGACAGTTTTTACTCTGCGTGAACTTTTGCCGATGTTACCAAAGTGCAAAAGACAAGACTTGTTTCTAGTGTCCTTATCGTGACATGAAAAAAGTGATGAACAAGCATTTTCAAGTGCTTAACAATGGTCAAACGAACTTATACCTGTCAGTGTAGTCAGGTGAAGGGTGATACAAGATTATAGATACGGGCAAAATTGGCAATAACCATCAAAGGACAAACTAAAATAACACGCATATGTACCGAGTTCCGAGTTATATAAAACAAATGTACCTTAGAAACGTGTGCAAATCTCGTATGATTGGCTGCAATCATTCTCGGAAAGCCTCGGTGTGGCGTGCAAAGCAAAGTTCGGGTGTAAAGATTTATCGGTCGATGATACCAAATCTGAAATTTGATAAAAAACACTTAATATTTCATCGTGTTACTAAAAAGCTTCAAAATTCCTTAAGATTACCATATTGAAATATTTTGAGAACATTTTTTGTCTCGTGATGGCACTTTGTATTTTGAGAAAATTTCGTAATACATTTCAAGAGGCACACATTTCCAAGAATTGTTTACTTTATGATAACCAATTGTCAAAACAATTGAATTCTAATTTAAGCAGTCATCAGCCTAACATATCTAACAATCAAAAAGTCTAGCAATAACAATATGGCACAGGGTTCTTGATCCAAGATGAACTCATTTTCTTTTCAAGGATTATTATTACAGGGGATAAACTCAAGGCTTCATCCTAATTAGGGAATAGAAATTACTCAATTTAAGTTTTCGGCTAACCGGGTACTCGAGTACATTTCCAAGTTGAATTAACCAGATACTCGGGTATTGGAATAATTTTTGCTAATTAACTTAACTGATCATTAAGGTCCATTTATGCACAGAATCTTGAGGTGGACTATTTTTGTCGTATATATAGGATCGCTGGGCCCGGCAGAGCCGAAAATCGGCCCGAGTGAAATAGAAATTGCACTTTTATTTAAAACAAATCGTGTTTTAAAGTGCACACAAAAATTGTATTTCTAGAAAGAAAAAAAATTGCAAATAAATTAAGGGTATCAGCAAAGGTATAGCATATTTACGGTTTACGTGTTTGTTTTTTATTTGTAAACCCCAATTAGGTCGAAAACTAAACTATTCAACTTGCAAATTTACCAGCAACTGTATATTAAAAATGTTAGGTTTAATCATGAAAGGATAAATGTGTAGGTGGAATATGCAATATTACGCAATATATGAATCTTCACATGACCATGACAAAATGTCAATTAAATGAGTCACTTTTGCCATTTTAATATGAAAAGGTGTTTTCAACGGATGTAAATTGTAAATAAACAGGATAAAGAAACATAATTTCCTGTCTAGTGATAATATTTTCAATATTTTGAAAACAAGATCTGGTAATTTTTTCACTGGTTTATTTCTTTTGATCGAGCCGGAACTCATTTTGCTGATCAATCATGACCGCAATATGGACCTGGACCATAGTACTGGTTTCAGCATCTATCTGCAGCAACCAGGTCTTTGGGGTCCAAAGATCAAAGACAACAACGTCCATATTGGCCTCTTTCAACATCCAAAATCTTGGACCGAAGAAAGTTAGCAGACCGGAAACCTTGGAAATCCTCAAACAGGTAATCAGAACTCAGTGAAATTGGTTGCCGTACCCAATTTCAGAAGAATGCTCAGAGGTCAGTAGCAACTTAAGACATCAAGGTGTTGGTGCAGTAAACCAACGCCTTTGATTCATTCAAAGCGTATTTTGAGAATGTGCGGAATATGTAAAGAAAACTGGCTACGCAACTCTGGTTCGCCCTATGTTTGAGTAATCGAATCAAACACCCTCAACAAATTAATTGGTGACTGTCAATGTTACCAAAGTACAAAATGCCTAGACTAATTCCAAGAGTGCCGTTATCGGGACATATCAAAAACTGATGAACAAGCCATTTCGAGTGTTTAACAATGGTCAAACATGGAGTCATTCTACTAATCACAAATACAAGATTGCAGATACGTGGTTATAACCATATCAAAGGACAAAACTAGAATAGCATGCGTAGGTACCGAGTTCCGAGTTATATAAAACAAATGTACCTTAGGAACGTGTGCAAACTTCATCTTATTGGCCGATCATCCTCGGAATGCTCGGGTGCAGCGTGCAAAGCAAAGTTCGGGTGTAAAATAGGTCGATGATACCATATCTAAAATTTGATAAGAAACCCTTTAGTACATTTTAATCATTATTTATCAAAAGCTTAAAAAATAGCACAAACTATGTTGTTGAGAAACCAAATTGAAAAATTCTGAGAAAATTTATAGTTGGAAAAATGATATATCGCAAAATTGTGATCATGCCAAAAACTGGACACATATAGTATGACCATGCATGCCCTTTTAGTCCATAATGCATCATGTACTGTATGTCCTTATATGGACATACTCCTTCCTCTACGAACATCCTCATCCATGCACATCCATGTCAAAATAAGAAATCCTACTCAAAGAGTAAACTTTGCCAAGTCTGGATTGCGGCCATTTTGAAAATGGAATGCTAAACTTCAATACACCACCAGTGGGTGTTGAAGCGAGTTAAATAAACTTTAATTTCTCTCCTTTAATTAGATTTTAACACGTTACGACATCATAGCGATACAAGAGATCCAAGACAAAAGCCAGACCTCCATCAACGAGCTTCTGAGGACCTTGAATGAGTAGGCTAAAACAAGTCAATGATTCTTATGTTATTTACCTTTTATAATTTTGCTATTTCCAATTTTGTTGTTGTTCCAGAAAAGTTGCCAATACTGATGACCGTTATGACATCATTGTGAGCAAAAGAGTTGGAGACACAAGTGGCGAAGAGGAGCAGTACGGACTCATCTACAAGTATGGACATTTTTTGATTAACAAACCCACTCTTTTGAATCCATGGCCAACAAACAACTCTCGCAGTTTTCTAAAATACTGCTGATATCAATAAACCGTAAACATGTTTACGGTTTTGTAATATTTTGCAAAACCATCGTGCAAGACGTGATTTGAAGAAATGCCACATCGGGTAAAGATGTCACGGTCATTGAAATATGATCGTGACGTCTCTCGTACTTAAGGCCATCTTTTGGACAGAAGATAAAGACATATATGGGACGTACTTTGAACTTTTCAGACCAAGCCGGGTAAAGATTTTGAGGAGCCTGCACTACAATGACGTCAACAACTACTTCAGCAGAGTGCCCTTTCTCACGGAAGTGAAATATCTGACCGGAAGTAAGTACAGCAGGACATGCATAAGCCTCAGATCAATTTCCGATTTGTTGATATTTGCAATATGCAATTTCAGCTTGTACGTAATACTTACTCCCACAGACCTTCCCAGCTTCGTGGTTGTCAACATCCATGCCAAGCCAGATCCCAGCAGCAACAAGGCCACGGTACAGGAGTTGGATCACCTCGCAGACGTCTACGACTATGTCAAGCGAACGATGAAAGTTAATGTAAGTTCCTCGCTCTCTGATCTGAAGGCTCAACTTTCTGATGTGGTACTCTTTTGATCTGTTCGCATTGGTTGCAGAACGTCATCCTGGTCGGAGACATGAATGCGGACGGAAGTTATGTTGGGAAGCGAGACTGGGAGAACATCCGTTTGCGTACAGAGCCCACATTCAAGTGGCTGATTCCGGACGACGAGGACACCACGGTGGGGAACTCTGACAATGCGTATGACAGGTAAGTCCAATATTATTAGATATGTTGATCTGGAAAGGACAATGGATAACTGTTAAGATCATTTGCATAAAGTAAAGGCCTGGTAGTATGCAATACAAAACAAACCTTAAAGGCCCTATAATAACCATTGTGAAAGGTATCAAATTATCAGACAGACATCAGCCAAAACAATCAAGTTCTGTCATCTTTGATATGGTTGTTATTTTGTAAGCATGCATTCCCATAATTGTGAAATGATATTATTCAAGTCTCACAGCTGATTCGAGATAAAATCATTGTCTTTTTCAAGGATTATTATAGCAGGGAATAAACTCCAGGCAGCCATCATGCCAAACAGTGCCAAGGTCTATCGCTTCGATGTGGACATGGCCAAACACGGAAAGGACATTGACCAGAAGCAGGCGAGTTCAGATATTGAGAATGCTCCAATTTTTAGCACTGAAAAGGCCCCACCATGTTATGTAACAAATAAACTTACAAACTTGATATGTTTATATTTGGATCTTACAGGCACTCCAGGTCTCGGACCATTACCCAGTTGAAGTGAAAATTCGTCTGACTGGGACCAGACCATAAGTGGAACAACAAACCCACATTATATTAGATTTCTGCAGATATAGGTCCAGTGGCGTAGCGAGGATATTTGGCGCCCCGGGTCCTCGACCCTCACCACCAGCATTTGAAAAACGACATTGTTTGCAATGTGCTACTTAAAATAAATGTACTTATCAAGTTTCCACAATAATAAGTTTAATATCCAACAAATCCATTTTAATACTTTGGGCGCCACCTAGCCACCAGCATAGGGCCTCATATGGTATTTTTATCTTATAATATGCCATTTATAGCCCTAAATATGCTTCCACCGAGGAAGTTGACGTGCCAAACTCCAAGAAGACGGCAAATACAAATCTAAATAAAGAATGATGTAAACTGACATATATGTGATTATGATTATTTGGCAATTAAAAAGGCAATTATAAGTATCATTGTTTTGGAGACCGGCCACTTATCGAGATATCGGTAACCGCCTTGCCAGCAGAAACCAGGATGTTTGTCCGGATAGGACGGTACGTGTGCCGCAAAGGGTTCGCTGGTGTGCCTGGATTTGTGGGGTATGATGTTATTCTGAATGGCTTACAAAGATCAGATATGAAACACAATCAGACATTATCTGTATAAATAGGAAGGACATGTGCTACGATAGTCTCTTACACCGTGTTAACAAGATATACGATGTCGCTATCTGGTTCATACTCACTATTACTGCAAATAATTCTCTACGGCGCTGTTCTAAGTAAATCCACGGCCGCAAACAGTCCTTCTGTATTCGGCACATCCTCGGAAACTCATCGGAACACGGTTACGGCATCGTTGAACAATCATCTTATTGAATTTTTGACTAATCGAACGCGGTATCCAGCATCCGGTTACTGCGATTACAAGGTAAAACATTTTTGTTACTTTCTAATTAATATTGGCCTGCATACCAGACTTGGGCAATTTGTACTCATGCATGAGTAGGAGTACCGGATATGAGTTTGGAGGATTGTAAAAGTATCGCTTAGGAATTCTAATTAGTTAATGAATTTGAGTAACGAGTAAAATAGTAATGAGTACAAAGAGTTATTGAACACAACATGTACTCAAAAGGCATGAGTACAAATGTAAATGAACGCACATGTATGATTGCAAGTCTGATTGCGTACTCATTTAGTATGATTACTGATTACTTGTACTCTAGTCACTCTGGAGTATGATTCCAGTACGATTCCAGTTTACCGAACTATTACTGCAGTTTTCTTACAGTACGACTGCAGTATTTATTACCTTTGATTTCAGGAGGCCTTCAAGACATGGCTGTCAAATTGTTCTCAACAAGATCCAGACTTCAATAGCAACATTTTGGAAAGTGTGTCCAATTTTGGAGTGGACAACACACACTTTGGTCCAGACTGCCGAGTCAAAGGTCATTGTGGCCCCATGGCTCATCCTGGTAATGTCACGTTACGACACTTCCAAAAGCATTATCTGAACAGACTGACTTTGGTCATTCGGCAGGATAGATGTCAACAGGTAAGAGTCTAAGATGGCCATGGACACTGGTCATTGTCCAGTCAGACATCCGTTGAGATATCCCGAACGTGGTTCCCTTTTTACCAGGTTTTACGAACTACAGATAAATGAGAAGAAAAAAATACAGATAATTAAGGGCCATGCAATATACATTATGCTATTATTCATATATGGTATTTTAATGGTCCTGGAAGCATTTTTCATGTTTCATGTTTTCATATTTTGTGCTTTCTTCCCTTACATAATATAACTCTTCAGATATGTGATTTGAGGTCACCTTCGGCATGTTTTGATTGTTTTGAATTAAACCAAAATAGCTGCAATGAGGAAAACTTAAACTTAACAGTGATTACATCATTTATATGTTTGAAAGATAAACTAGCCAATCATAATAAAGACAGGAAGAATTCTGAGAACACGCAAGCTAATTTCAAGAATTGCATGGTTAATCAGATGCGTCCCCGAATGCAAATGAAAATGCAACAAAAAAGTGAAGAGAAAACAAGTTTCATATAAAAAAATGCTGATTAAGAATCATGTTAGTTTGCAAAATCAACAGATAACACGTAGGGTTACCAAAAACTTGATTTTCCATAAACATAAATATGACAAAACTGACAATATAAGTTATGGAAAACTCCATACTCGCTATAGAAATCTCAAATGTTTTAATGCTTTGTTTTTAAAATGGTCGTTTAATTCATGTGTTTGATAACAAAAACCCAGACCAAACTGCTTGTAATTATACAACAACCGCCTTCACAATGGCATATTTCGTTACAATGGGTAGTATAACATTTTTGTTGAGTTTATGATAGTAAAAACATCACTTCTAACTTCTCAGAATTCTGCAACATTCAAAAGTTGTTTTTAAAAGTATCATTGACATTCCATTTCGACATAAACGACACATTAATAAAACAATTTAAATTAATTGCTGACATTATGATATATCAAAAAAGTTAGATGAGCTGATAGTAGTTATTATCTATTATTATGACACATTGTTATGAAGCAAACACAATTTTAACTATAAAACAAATGAGTAATCTATGACAGGCAACATTGACTCCGTGTATATTTATGCACTACTTTTATATACAACTTAATCTACACCGTGAGTCATAAAAAAGTAGAACCCAATAATAATAATAAAAAAAATCACAACTACGTGAAAAATGCTTCGATTTAAATGAAATTTGACACTTATATACATAGAACAATAGTGTATGAACTAAAAACTTCTTCCGGACTTGCATCAAATTTCGGATGCTCGAGAAACTGTTGAACCACGTACTGGCCACCAAACAGTCCGGACTCGAATCCAAAATTTGGGGAGTTCTCCAGGAAAGGGTTTACAAATCTATGATTAATAATATCGAAGACTCGAAACAACGAATTAAGAAAACTTGGATAATCGTTAAAACATTTTCACCAAGTTGTGATTTTGTTTATTGGGGGTCTACTTTTTTATGACTCTGATGATATCACAACTTTGTCATATCAAAGAACATATTTTCTCAGATAACACAACATTTAAATATCTATTGTATTGTAGTACTTTAATGCAGAAAATCTGTTCAAAGAAGCCGATGTTGATACCAATCAGCAGTTAACATCGCCACAGTTCAATGAGATTCTCGCCTCAACAGGAAACAGACTTCTCAAAGGTATTCTTAGCTCAACTGCTCAAGTGAAAAGTTCGATCCCCCTGGTGTGGACTCAAAGAGTCCAAACTGATCATTACAAGTTCCTTGAAACTATTTTCAGGAGAATGCATTCAAAGTTCTGATCAGAGGGACAAAGAAGAGACATATCCAAACGAGTATCTGGACGCCATTTTCGAACGTTATTCGAATGGAACGGATTACGTCAATGAAGATGGTACATCACCATCCAACATTTACTACTTCAAACCCTTGAATTTTTGAGAAACAGGTGTACAATTCATTTTCCATCACCCTATTAAGGTATCAAACAGCTTCTGGAAGACGTGGGTCTTGACGAGAGGGAGTCTGGACAGGCCTCTACATCCATACAAGAGCCCCATAAAAGAGCTCCACAAGGTGATGTACATCGCAGATTGATTACTGGCTACTTTGCCTCCAATGCCACAGATCTTAATTTGGTAAGTCTGTGAACCGCTAACAAATGTTGAGAACAGAGCCTGTTAACCAAACTAATCAACAAAGGCCCAAGACAAGGTCCTCAAAAACATTTGTCTGCTGCACAGGAATCCACCACTATAGATCCCTAAAAACCAATGCCTGCTACAAGGGCATCCAAGACAAGGTCCCAAAACACTTCTGCCTGCTACATGGGCATCCAAGACAAGGTCCTCAAACACCTATGCCTGCTACAAGAGCATCAAAAGACAAGGTCCCCAAACCCCTATGCCTGCTACATGAGCATCAAAAGTCAAGGTACTCAAACACTTCTGCCTGCTACAAGAGCATCAAAAGACAAGGTCCTCAAACCCCTATGCCTGCTACATGAGCATCCAAGACAAGGTCCTCAAACCCCTATGCCTGCTACATGAGCATCAAAAGTCAAGGTACTCAAACACTTCTGCCTGCTACAAGAGCATCAAAAGACAAGGTCCTCAAACACTTCTGCCTGCTATACGGGCATCCAAGACAAGGTCTCCAAAACACCTCTGCCTGCTACAAGAGCATCCAAGGCAAGGTCCCCAAACACCTATGCCTGCTACATGGGCATCAAAAAACAAGGTACTCAAACACATCTGCCTGCTACACGGGCATCCAAGACAAGGTCCCTAAACACCTATGCCTGCTGCACGGGCTTTCAGGTAAATGTCCCCAAAAACCTTTGTCTGCTGCACAGGAATCCACCACAAGATCCCCAAACCCCTATGCCTGCTACATGAGCATCCAAGACAAGGTCCCCAAACATCTGCCTGCTACACGGGCATCCAAGACAAGGTCCCCAAACCCCTATGCCTGCTACAAGAGCATCAAAAGACAAGGTCCTCAAACACTTCTGCCTGCTATACGGGCATCCAAGGCAAGGTCCTCAAACCCCTATGCCTGCTACACGGGCATCCAAGACAAGGTCCTCAAACCCCTATGCCTGCTACATGAGCATTAAAAGACAAGGTACTCAAACACTTCTGCCTGCTATACGGGCATCCAAGACAAGGTCTCCGAAACACCTCTGCCTGCTACAAGAGCATCCAAGGCAAGGTCCCCAAACACCTATGCCTGCTTCATGGGCATCCAAGACAAGGTCCCCAAACATCTGCCTGCTACACGGGCATCCAAGACAAGGTCCTCAAACCCCTATGCCTGCTACATGGGCATCCAAGACAAGGTCCCCAAACCTATATGCCTGCTACACGGGCATCCAAGACAAGGTCCTCAAACCCCTATGCCTGCTACACGGGCATCCAAGACAATGTCCCCAAAACACCTCTGCCTGCTACATGGGCATCCAAGACAATGTCCCCAAAACACCTCTGCCTGCTACATGGGCGTCCAAAACAATGTCCCCAAAACACCTCTGCCTGCTACATGGGCGTCCAAAACAATGTCCCCAAAACACCTCTGCCTGCTACATGGGCGTCCAAAACAATGTCCCCAAAACACCTCTGCCTGCTACATGGGCGTCCAAAACAATGTCCCCAAAACACCTCTGCCTGCTACAT
>JAQGBW010001036.1:0-30282 GCA_034698625.1 Julus scanicus | reverse complement strand
CTTTTAGACTTGGTTTAAGGTACGTTTATTTATCTCAAATTAAAGTACTTTCAGTGCTCATGTAAACGCAGTATTATATATCTTTATATCTATAAACTGAAGCATTGTTCGTAAAGCGAAACAACATGTGTTGCACGTAAACCGAATTGTTCTTAAACACACACGTTCGTAAACCGAGGTTTCACTGCACTTAGAATGAATAAGGCCCTATGTTACCAATATTGTTTAGTAAATATAGCAAGAATTCATATATTTCTAATGGTCATGAACACCAAGAAACTTCAAGAAACTTGCACACAATGCATGCATGGTGAACTAAAAAACCTTGTTGTATATGGCTATTGACATGCATGCAATGAACATGTTTTGAAACTTATTCTATATCATAACATATGTTTTCGTTCTTTAAACGCTCTACAAAGCATTGCAATAATAACGGAGGTATTGAACTATTTGTCAATATGTATAAATATCAGTTTTGTTAATTTGAGATTATATTTAAATGTCAAATTTCGCCTTGTTATTGAACGCTCCGGTCTAATGTAGTATCTGTTTTCGCCTTACGGGACGACTTTCAGGACAACATTTGCGATCGGGGTACGGCTCCGAGCGTGAGTTCTATCAGCAGAGTTTTGCGTGGTGGAAAACCAGGAAAATTCGAGGAGTCCATTGGCTCAGCAGATGGAGCTCGCAAGGACCACAGCATTGATGGCATATTGGGAGGTAAGAACAATCAATATATTAATAAGAAGGGCAGACTGTAGTATTTGATCAGAGATATAAGTTTATATATCCAACTTCTAAAGAAAACATGCCTAAAAGCTTCATCGAGTTTGTTAGCATTATTAATGGAAAGATTTGTTTAAAATAAATTCAAAACTTTTTATGACTTATAGAGAGGTGCTGTAAATCCAGCAGTAATACTTTTATAACTTTCCATATGTAGATATTCTATTTCTGTGCACTGTAAGTGGAAGCACATATGTGTCATCACCAATTTGACACTTGTTTCACCTCCAGCAATCATTGACTTCCGGTCATTCGGCAATTGTAAAACTTTTCGGAAATCATGAAGTAGATTTGAGATTAATATTATTAGCTAGGAAAAGAAAGTGTTTGCAACCGTGTTTTTATGTGCCGCCAAGTATCAAATTGTACTATGGGGTGGGCCAATAAAAAGTAAGCCAACTTTATAAAAATCACAAAATGGTTATTTGTTAATGAGATTTAATGAAAATTTGTACAAATATTGTTTTTCTCTTTACGTTCGAATTGCCCTCGTTCACGTTCTTTTTTTAATGACGTAATCATTCGAATTTGTCTTTCAAAATGGTGTTCACTGAAGAAGAAAGAACCGCGTTAAGTTTTTTTGCGTAAAACGAAAAAATACAGTGCTAAGCAATTTTTGAAACTGTTTCCGGAGAAAGGTGCTAACTTGAACACACATTGAAATAAGGACTACTTTTGTATCCTATTTAAGTACACATTTACAAAGTATTGAATAAATTCCATTAACAAATAATAATTTTATGATTTTTATAAAGTTGGCTTACTTTTTATTGGCCCACCCTGTAAATATTAATGGCATCCAAACAATGCCCAAAAAAAATTGGGCATTTTTGTTAAAAATTGGAAAGGATAAAAGCCATCAATTATATTTAGGTCTTCGTGGGCATTTTGGGAAGGTTATTGCCCTTCCCCTTAAATTTCAATTCTACTCTATCTTAGTTAATATAAGTGACCACTATTGCAATGGGCTTTTGCATTGCCGCCCTCTTCATTGGTCAAGATTATGGGACAGCTTTACACGAAAAACCTTAATACATAACGGAGGTATGATGGACGAAGTCAGGTTCTTTGCTAAGTTGGTCATAAGCTGTTTGCCTTTTATGATAATTCCTTGGGTGACTTTTCCCTAAAGCTTCCTTTGATAAGCGATCATTTACCTCCAAACCAAACAGCGGCAAGCTGTGGACTTCTGGGTTCTTTTTGCTAGTTTTTGTCCACGCGAAGGACTATGGAGTTCAGGTGGTGTTTTTTTTTACATGACTAGTGAAACAGAATGAATTTGGCATTTGGTCCACAGTAGAACGGACACCTATTTAACTTTGCGGCATTACAAAATCAGCCTGCCTGGGTAGTCTCCCTGTATGGAAGCCGCTGGACAATATGCCCGTTTGTAAAGAGTCTATGGGATGATCTCCTTATAGGGATCAGCGGGCCTAATCCTTGTACCATCTTTTCTGACCAGTCGTTACAACATGTTAGCTTAGCTCAGGTAATCCTCCTTTTGAGGATGGCCCTGGATGGGCTTCTTACATCAGTTTAGATTAAGAGCGGACAATGTAACGACTGACAACAACCTCGGACTTTTGCCTACTTTGGTCAAAGGACAACAGGAAGATGACACTTTTTATGGGAAACTTGCATTTCAACCGTATGCTATTTTTCAAAGACTAGTCAAAACGCGGTTTTTCAATGCTTACTACCAAATAGCGCATCTGCGACCAAACCCATTTTTGTCAGCCCTTATGAAACACCGTTTAGAATAATAAATTGAATATATTAGCAAATATTTTCTCTTCTCCCGCCCTAAACGAGCTATAAGGGATACAATGCTTCCATTTGGCAGTCATGGGCTTATAAAACCAAGCTGTCAAGTTTGAGTATGCCATAGTTGTTTGTTTGTGGATGTTGTATAATACGGAATTTGTCTTGTCATTTTTCTAAAATGGCACAATGATAAATTTCATTTTTGAATTTAAGCTCGTGTCACATAAGTCTCCCTCGAAGCATTGCACTATATCTTGGTGTTATTGCATATATAGCCCTTATACAATATGGGTATTCTTGCATACATATGCAACTGCATGAAAATGATTCGTTTCAGATGTTTTTTCAGAGGGATTGAAACCCTATCCTTTTCAATGGGTAAATTTGCAACGACACTCACAGTCAAACAAAAAGAGATTAAATAAAAATAAAAATTATTTAGAATAGCTTGATAAACCAGCAAGGTCATTCGCTTAACGTTTTTCACTTTAAAATAGTAGATTTTTAAAAATTAATAAACAAGTTTTTTAAAATGACCGTTAATTTGCACATGCTGCCAGCACGTGCAGCATTAGAATGCAAATTATCGGACATTTTTCCAACTTGTTTATTAATTTAAAAAAAAAAATATTTTAAAGTGAAAAAAGACAAGCGAATGATCAAGCTATTTTAAACAATTTTTATTTTTATTTAATCTCATTTTGTTTGGCTGTGAGTGTCGTTGCAAATTTACCCATTGTAAAGGATAGGGTTTCAAACCCCGTTAAAACACCAAAATTCCAAAATTATTACAAGCACTTTATACAATTTGTTTAGTATTAAATGTATAAAATTTGAGGAATATTCAGCATTTATATTTTGTATGTACTTTTTGATCTATCATAACAATACAAGTGTAGCCCTGAAGCATGTATGTGTTTTAATCGGTGCGGTTTAAAACACAGTTAACTAAGAGTGTTAAGTAAGAATTTCAACCCCAAAAGAAGGGACACATACAACGAGAAAAAAGATACAACGAGCTCGTCACCAGGATTTCAACAACATCGTTTTCAAACAATACAAATGACTTTATTGGTGATCACTCTCTGGGAAGCAGGGACTTTTCACAAGTAACGACAGCTTAATGGCGGTACAGAACCATTACTCTGGCAAACAATGTTCGAAAGCATCCAAGGACATTCTTGGAGTTTGTTTTCGTTCAATGTGTCCAAAATTTATATATGTATAAACCTCCATCGCAGTATTTGTTGCTAAAGCTATTATCAAGACTTAATTTACTAACCAGATTAAGAAATATGATGCCCCAGTAAAACCCATGCCGGGATTGAAAGATATTAAAACCAAAAATCTGAAAGCACGTGTTGAAATCTAGAACACAACAAAGTCAACAAGTGGTTTTTTTTATCTCAAAGAATCTTTAAATAAAGACTGCTATCACTAGCTTAATCAAATTGCAATAATTGAAAGTTACCATGAAACAACGAACAAATCAAATATCAAATTAGATATGCCTTTATGGTCGGTTTGCACCAAATGAAACATACACAGGAAACAATGAAACAAAGTTTGCATTATGTTTTTCGAAACATGTGTCGCAAATTTCCTTTCATCCAGACTGCCTCTTAAGTGATTGCGAGGACACATGAAATGTGTCAGAAAAAGGACTGTTTTTGACACATTGTTTCACAAACACTTCAGGACACATCAAGGTAACATGTGTATGTTTTTCTGTGTCTTAATGTTTTTTCAAAATTTTCAAAATAATTTGTAAAAAAAACTAACACCATGAAATACAGCTTAATTATCAAACTGATTTGAAAGTGCAAAAATTACAATATCAAATGGACAAACTTATAAGTTATATTGGCATTCTCATTATGATCATTCAAAGTTTGGGAGAGGTTTGCGAAAAACATATGGAATCCAAATTCTTTGACATGACGAAACTCAAAAAAAGAGCTTCACGGTAAAATCCCATGCAAAATCTTATGAAAAGTCCATTATGTCTTTTTCCAGTGTATATTGCCCAACATAACAAAAATTACACCAGCAACTGTAGTTCTGTCGACATTCTTTGCTAGGATGGTTTTAATGGGTGTTTGGGCGCGTCTGTTATATTCTACTGCTTTTATGATGAAGTCTTATGATGGCGAGAGAATGTCGGGGAACCAAAAAAAAATTCGTCATTATCACATTATCATGGATGACATTATAGAGTATTTTTCCACGGCTCTATATTAAACGTTAAAATTGTATCACTTAGCGAATCGGCGGAGTAAAAGCTGATTTCTTGCACTCTCAAAGCGTAGAAAACAGAGGACAATATTTGGGGTTCCCTGTGTGAAGTGTACCGTTTTCCTTGTTAGACAGAACGAATTTGGAAAACCTGGTTGCCACGCTTTTGTATTCAATGTCTTTGGTGAACAATTGCCGGTGATTTCCTCGCATCCAAAATGGAGCGTGGAAGAAGCCATGCACTGGCAAAGGACCAACGAGCAAAATTGAAAAAAAAAAAAAAAACTCGATCTAATAGGATATGCACCATCTATTGGTTGTTTTGGTCTAAGGGTTATGGTAGCCGACTGGTGTGAAGTTACAATTTTCCTCGCATGACGGTCTCATGAGTACACGTGCCACATGAAGCGGAGAAGGCCCCACCTTCCAGCTGTCAATGCCAACTAATTTGAGTTTCAAATCTGATGAGTTATAAGAGCCATATTTCTCCTTTTTTAGACTATGTGCCTTTGAAATCCCCATTTCAGCTTCCGAGTTAGGGGCCCAAATCATTTTTCAATCTCTCCCCATCCATGCAATGCTTCCCTATATGAGATCTTGACTTTTTGTTCTGTGTCGGCAATGGCTTTTTGGAATCCAGTGTGCATGAGCTTAATCTGACCCAAAGCGAGTTGCCACGCTATAATTATGCATTTTAGTCCATGCAGACATGGCTGTTACGTTGGTCATACAATAGATTTTTGGTCTGAATGTACGGCGCATGATGTGCTTGCTTGGGCTAATGTCAATAGAAATCCATGGGCAGGTTTTGCTCTGAAGAGCGCCATGCACCTCGGTGGCCATTCTGGCAGCCCTGCTTCTGTCCAATGAGGTACCCAGCCATACAATGGTCGCTTGTCAACAGATATCCCTACTCGCACTTTTCTTCAAAGGCAACATTTAATTTTCATTCACAGTCTTACTGGCTTTTTCTCACTTCTGGCTATAATTCATCATAAATTCGCGTTGGTACAATATCATTCTCACAAGGGAAATTCTAAAGCTTTTCATGCATTTTATCTACAATACATATGATGATGAGGGCCCTGATGCGGCGTGACGGCCGCCATCTTCCCAGCATACCCTTTGCTTTCATGTCAACGTCACGCTCATTTAGGGGCACCTGGGCAGACTGCTATTCTCCCCCCAAAAAGCCCAATGTCCCCCCCTCCCCCCACCCATAGTCTCATCGTGCGATGTCAAATGGACGGGATCACGACTATAGGTCTTGGAAGTTTGGGAGCGATATTGTACATCATGCTCCCCTCCCTTCCTGTACCCCCATTTCACCACCCCACTTCTCAAACATATCATACCAGCCTCATTTCATACACACACCGAATGGACAAAGGCCATCCACCCAATCACGATGATCTTTATTGAAAAAATTCTACATGGAACGAGCCAATCAAATTGTAGGCCCTTTCATGAAACTTCATGGCTTCGGCATATAGGAATAGAGCCCAGCCTTCATTTTGGACCAGTTACCAGTCTTTTGGTGGTCCATTACCAATTGCTGTTACATTTTAGCAAAACACTTGATTACTTGCTTATATTACGAGGCATTGTTGATGAAATAACCATGTGCCATACCATGACCATCTCTAAAGAGGCACTCTTAATGCTTCATTTTGGCAGATATTATTGAGAGAAAACAAGCATACTATAACACACTTTTTTTTAAAAAAAAATCCACACCAATTATTCGCGACTTCAGGACCTAAATTGATCAAGAATGGAAATTTTAACCTATTAAACGTGACCTTGCCTTGAATCCTAATTGCACCGTTTATCAATAATTAAATTAGCTTATTCGAAAATAGTACTTCATTTAATATGGGCCCATTCCCCAATTTTCTTATTGGTCATAAAGCATATTATCCTATAGCTCAATCTAAGTAAAATTCAATAACTATAGTTTTTCAACTGAGTTTACAAAATTTTGCAAATTGGTCAAATTTGCAAATATTGCCGAATGCAAAATCCTGAGCAAACTAAAAAAAGCTTTTTTTTTATGATTATGAAGAACAGATTCTTTCATTTCACCAAATAATGTTTCTTCATGAAATATGAAACATGTTAAAGTTCTCTTGTATCTTTACTATGTTATTTACAATGAAGTTATGAATGGTCTAAAAATCATTATTTTGGAATATCTATCATTAAACAGATGATATTCATCTAAAAGCTTTAAAGTACATATTGCTACAGTCAATGTGTCAAGCTAGCCAATTTGTAAAATGACTGACCTAATCAGTCATTTTACAAAACGACTGACCTAATTAGTCATTTTACAAAACGACTGATTAGGTAAGCAGTTGCAGGTTGCAGTTTTTTTACAAAATGACTGAAAATTTAGCTTGATTATTTATTTGACTTATTGCCTGGTTAGGTTATATAGGTTAGGTCCAAATCGTGTGTCATTATGTGACCAGTCATTTTGTATTTCCAGTCATTTTACACATTAACTGGTTTGACACATTGACTGTAACATATATAAGCATCGTGGGAATATTACATTGACATGAAGCCTTAAATATGATTTTGTCAATGTCCATAAATCTGAGATTATTAAATTACGCTTTCCCCATGCATTATTTCAACAAATGGACATCCAAGTTGGTCACTTTATGGACAATGTGTGATGTATGCATGCTAAACGAGTTGCATTCAAATGTTGATGATCAGCCCATTACTTTGTCTACAAAAAAGGCTCATAAATCTTGCCACCAAGCGATAGGCATTTTGTATTAGAATTTCTTATAAACGGAACCAATGAAAACACCGAAACAAATCTGTTAATGCTTCTGAACTTCAATCGATGGCCACCGCTGACGGAAACGAAGAGGGTTTCGTGTTCGGGAAAGTTGGATTTTTTTTTTTTTTTTTTTGAATTGCCAGTTAAATTGATATTAGGGGAAAACTCGACAAAAGCTCTCAATTGGACGTGCACTAATCGACGATTTAACGAACGAATATTGAAAGACACCCCATGCCATTTATTAGGGATATTTACACAAATGCTCACCACACACATAAATGGATACATGATTAGAATAAAGAACTTCATCAAGAATTAAAATAGCAAAATCAGTTCTACTTTTTAAAGAGATAAAGAACGAGATATTAACTTTTTCATAATCTTCTCCACCATAAAGATGAGACAGTGATTCAAGTATCATCACAGCATTATTGATAAGATACTATATTAACTTTAATCGTCATATACCGTGGGAACCTCGGTTTACGAAATTCTCTGCTTACGAACAAATCGTTCGACGAAAACCATTTGTTGTTTCGCATCACGAACAATGCTTCAGTTCACGAACACATTTCTCTTGACCACCAATCAAAGGTCCGAGTTTCTGCAATTGTTTTACTAGTTCCAGCAGAACATCTTTGTTAAGGATAAGTTTTACTAA
Organism: Julus scanicus; assembly: GCA_034698625.1. Taxonomy (NCBI): domain Eukaryota; kingdom Metazoa; phylum Arthropoda; class Diplopoda; order Julida; family Julidae; genus Julus; species Julus scanicus. The sequence continues at coordinate 22,033 of JAQGBW010001036.1, read as the reverse complement.
AGTCAAGAAACATCAAAAATGTGTTATAATTTCCGAGGATTCAAATAAAAATCGATATTAGTTTCAAGGATATAACCTTCATTGAAAATATAGCAAAGGTTCGTCTCTTGTTTTATCCACGCCAATTGCAGATGCAATGGATGACGTCGATTTGAGACTTAATCATATTAATTAACAACAGAATACAGTATAATAACACAAATTTTCCTAATGGAACAATGTTTGTTAAAGAAAATTTCTTAAACAGAATCTGCAAATGAACTTGATTCACAGCAACGTTAGCAGAACGACACCACAAGTGTGTCTATTTCCTATAATGTTGAAAATCATGGATGCATATGTTAAACTGCTTTCTTCTAATATTACTATTATATTTATTTCCTTTCTTTATTATTTCAACACATTAAGCCATATAACATGTTAAAAAAATTCTAGGACAAAGAACGCATTATTTGGATTTACGTTATAATTGCAATGGGAAAAAATGATTCGGATCAGGAACTTTCAGATTCATGTACAGGGTCAAGGAACGGATTAAGTTCGTAAATCGAGGTTCCACTGTACAACTTTCATTTTCTTAAAAATGTTAGGTTAAGTTTCGTTATGAACATGAACTCGTTTCACAACCCTAAAAGTTAAAAATTCAAGATATAATGGCAGGGACCTTGAGTATTCGATTATAGCAGCTTTGTAAAACCTTGCTTTATACACTCCCTGCCGATTATATATAATGTATATAATATAATTTTTTTGTCCAGATTTTACATTATTAAATGCGTCATACTTTTTTAAAATGCCAAAAATATCATACAGCTATTTATGCTATGCGTAAAATCATAATTCCTCGCCTTCTTTGTCCTCGTTTGACACATTTTGGTCTCTTCAGTATATGCCACAATTTCCTTATACAACAAAGCTGACATCCACTATAGGCATATGGGTTATGAGTGGAAAAAAAATATAAGGCTACAGTTTAAAGTTATTCACGATTTCATATTGAATTTGCCATGAGTATGCATGCATGAGGAAATTTGTCTTTTATAAAGTGATGTGGATAGCGTCGCCGTCATTGAAATTATTGGGCTTACAGGGTAGCTCATGAAGGTGTAAATGCAGGGTCTCCTTGCTCCCAGCTTGCCTAAGAAAGCCAGTTTTTAACTTTTCTTGAACCAATTTTCACGGTTATCACTACTGACGAACATTTGTAAAGCTACCGACTCACTTGTGTATTTTGTGTATCTGGCCGGACCCTACCCTGACGGTGTAAAAGACCCTTGTGACGTCTACTTTTATGGTTAACACACCACACATGCACTAACCAAATCTAAGAAAAACGTTTGGATGATTTTTGGTGTCTGCGTTTCAAGACATCAATGCAGCTTGCAAAAGTTCAAACATTGACCTTTGTAGACATAGCACTTCAAGGTTGGGCACCCTGAGAATACAAGGTTTCGTATATTGATAAATCTTATGCAGTATATACATACATGTACACAGTATTAATGCAATATAAAAATCTTAACTATATATATTAATATTAAACAAATTGTTGGTAAAATTACACAAAAACACAAATTTACCGTTGGTACATCGTTTAAAAAACATCCATCCCTACTTGTTAAAAAATATCTGGACTAACTAATTTTTTGGATTTATGCTGTATACGTATTCTGTAAATATAAATTACACCATGCATGTAGCCTTCGTATATTATCAACTGAATGGTGTCATTTTCTTCAGTCTCTATTCTACTTAGATCAAAATTCCTTCTTGTCATTTATGAATATGTATTTCAAGCCTTGACACAATGCCCCATTCATGTAGAAGAAGTAAAATCAAATTATTTGTATTAAAACTTTTTGTGCTACCATGTTTTTTGCATGTAATGCGGCTAAGACCACCGACATATTAGAAATGCAAGTCTATTACACATTTAAAATTTAACCGATTAACAACTAACGAACTAACAACACCATAAAATGACCTCGTATACACTAAAAAAATGCCAAAGAACATGACTAATTTGTGATAAGTGCAAGCAGCAGCACTGGAACTGTGGGCTTACATTTAAAACACGACTTGAAATATGTACAGTATTCTTGGTTTAAGAATTTACAAAGACTATTATTTAATTAACGTCCATCATGTACGACTTCTTCCGAGTTTTTTTTCTCGTTCGTATATCATGCACAAGCATCCTGCAGTGTGCTGTAATTAAATTTCCTGGCTTCAAAAAATAGTCTTTCTTAAGAAACAATTGGGTTTCTGCATAAAATGATTTTTTTCCATAGTGCGATTAGCGAGGAATGCTATTCAAATGCGGACGTGCAAATTAGCACAGTGGACCACCAAACGTATAGTATAAATGATTTCTATAAATACATATATTTCATTTGAAGCAGGGCTAAACGTATACGTTTGGTATGATTCGGGCCACCCGGGTCTGCCGCACACATCGCCATCTATTCGGGCCATTCAGAGCCCTCTTGAGGGCTCACAAACAAGTGCTCCAACTCAATCCCATAGAAGATCAGGCAGCCGAGAAAACAGCAAAGAGGCCGCCACCATTTTACCATTCAGTTGCAACCAAAAAGGCACTATGGTTCACTTTTTGTGTGCATTTTTCCAAACAATTGCTCCGGGACTGTGAAGGCGAACACACCGCCACTCAGCTATAGGTGAGCAACGCTTGTAGCGCCATTGTCCGGCACAGCGGGCAATCATGTCGGCTTTGACCACCCCACCACGGCGTCCATCCATCGCAATCTGAACCCAGAAAAAGAGAAGAAAAAAAAAAAAACGAGCGGCACGGGGGTGTGAGATACACGCACGGTGGTTCACAATTCAGCCAAATCGACTCATCATTGTTGTCACATTCCTGACCCATCAGGTTTTCACCACAAAGACATACATTATGCATCAGCAGAGAAACACGGGGACAGGGAAGGAGAAAAATGGCAGCCAATTTACTTCATCGATAAACGCAAATGCAGATTAAGAGATGACTGATGCCAATTAACCATAAACGCCAGTTTTTTTTTTGGTTCATGAACCTCGAGGGAAGTTTGGCTGCCTTTCATTAGCGAATTAGTTCAACATCTTGTATTGCCATTATCATTGCCATGCAGTAGCTATACAAGTAGGCCCTATGACCAGAGGCTTTGTGAACGTGCAAAACCTTCATTGAACAAATCCTGTACGGATAAAAAAGTACTTAAAAAGGATTTTCTTGCATTTGCGATTTTTTCCATAAATTAAAACTTGGCTTTTACCTCCATAGGGTTGCTCTCAGACGTGGATTGCACGTGCAAATATGCACACAAAAAAAAACACCAATGGGTTCGAATATAAACAGGTTGATATAAATGTCTTTGTTTCCAATAGAAGAAAAAACATTATATACATATCTTGCAGAACGGTAAAAGGTAAACAAATTAAGTGTCTCCCCCTATAGACATAACCTCTATAAATCAATTCATTTAATTAGTAGAACAGATACAGCAGGAGTCTTAAATTGAATCTGTATACAACAGCCTCGATTAACTTATCGTTACTGACAACAATACCATGCATGATAGCCAGCTTTATCAAAACATTGTCATATATACAGATAACAAAATAGATCGGAATTGTTATTTCCACTACAGTGGAACCTGTCTAAATGCTAACTTTTGGGGCCGGTTAAAATATGCGTTTAGACAGGTCCATTAGCAGACATGCGCACATACAGCTGCCAAATACAGTATTTTACGGACTATAAGACGCCCCTTTATTTTTAAGCAATTTTTTTAAATATAAGACGCGAATATAAGACGCACCTGAATTTTGGAGGCAATTTTTTGAAGAAAAATGGCGTCTTATAGTCTGTAAAATACAGTAGGGAATTGCCCTTTTTCTTAATCCTATATAGATGAGTCACTAACTAGTGGGCACCTTTTTAGTGCATGTGCAAGTACTTGCCTTGCTTCTCCCAGCCTGTTGCATTTGTTTATAATTGTGTAAGCCTACATGAAAAATACAATGACAGATTCTGTCCATATATCCCTGGGACAGTTTTATATTTTGTGCAGTTCCATTGTTTGTATTAACTTAAAAAAATCATTGCGGCAATAAAAATTATTCAATATTATTTTAGGGAGGTTTATTCATTTTTACATGGTTTCCAAGTCGGGACAGGTACATGTTATGCATTTAGAGAGGTTATTCATTTACACAGGATGCATTTAACAGGTTCTACTGTATTGTGAATCGTCCTTTGCTTGTCGGTATGCATGCTAAAGGGCTTTATTGGGAGTTTGTTATATTAATAACAGATTGATAGTGCAAATGTCCCTTGTTATAACACGTGCAGAGACCTATACCAAAACGATGGTAGCAGGATGACACTCTTAATTGCATCTTTCATCAAACTACAGTTTTATTTGAGAGTTGAGACTTGTGATTTAGAAAACGTACACGTGTAAAGTCACAATTTGATGATCTGTACAATTTTGACTTTACAGTGTGCTGCAGGCATATTTAAAAAAAATATGGACATTAAAACCCAATGTATTACAAACGAACGAGCTATATTGGAAATCTATGAAATGGTAGAGTATATACAATTGACAAATATTTGAGAAAAACGTTTGAAATAGTGGTGCATCTATTAAAGCCATGGCGAGCGGCGGTTTCGTTTGAAGTTGGCCGTTACCTCGGTGGCCTTTTGCTACCCCGCCCTTTTCTTTCTGTCCATTTTGCTGCCTTTTCTAAGCATTCTATGAGTTGACTTAAACGCCGACCTGTGGGGTATCAGAGTTATAGGTCCATTGCCTTTACACGAGACGCGTTTGAGACCTATTTTACTCTTATATCATATTTCAATGCATTCTTGTTGGGTGTAATTCATTCTTTATAGCATAAGTGGAAAATTCAAAGTGAAAATTGTCGGCCTTGATTTATGTCATCATCAAAAAAATGCAATCCAACAGGTCCCCAAAATGTGTACGCTAAATGCCGCATTTGGCCAGCCTCCTCGACCCTAAAAGCGCCCTATGCACGTGTGTGCCCCCCTTTTATAAGACTCTCCATACTGAATTGAAGAAAATATTTAGGCAACACAAATACCGAAAAAAAAGTACCTACACAGACAACGAATTCAATGCTAAATCAACTTCTGTGACAAATATAAACGACGCATACATGTAATGCAGTTAGTAAAACTGGATCAAACAGGAGAAATCCCTTTCTTGCTTTTAAAGTATCAAGAACACCGAATTGATTTGAAAAAAACCTTAGGGTTTTAACATAAAAAAATCATGATGTGAATGCTTTTGAGTACCTTTGAGTATAACGAACTTGTGCACCATTGCAAGTACTACATGTAACAGTACTATACCTGCAGAGCCCCTTATCTATCTTACTACATCTTACTTGTTTCTCCATTATTGAAAAAGAAATTCCTTTATGAAAACTTAAGTTTAGTCAATTTGTATGTTGGCATCTGTGCTGATATCCTCGAAATGCACAGACTTTCAATGTCGATTTCAAAATGTTGACATGATGTCATTTGTGTTATAAAATGCCAGAGATAGTGCCAAGTTTCGATGTGAAAATCCTGCATGCTTTTTCAAGCATAAGTACACTGTAAAACTCATTTACAAACAAGGCACAGTAGTTGAAACCACAGGGTTATCATTTGGAAGCCATCTTGAAATCCATGCAAATCTAGTTATCTTCCATTTGAGAATGAAAAAAAGTAACACTTTAGAAAATATTTTTATGAGGTAAAAAAAAGGGATAAAATGTGTGTTGTTTCTAAAGAAAGCAAATCAGCAGGTTATTATTATTCTTATAAGACGTCTTTCTTCTCATTTCCTTCATAGTGGTAGGCCATAGAAATGAGTCTGCTTCTACAATAGACTGACTAATGAGCATTTATTTCCAACGGAGTTGGGTATAGTTTAGCCAGCTATTTCTTGCGCTATTAAAATTGTTGATAACCGTTTCCTGGTATATTTCGTTAGTTATTATATGATATTGCAGACCATTATTTCAAATGAATCCAATACAAGTGCCCCATATTCTTTAACATGCATGCTCAAACACAGGAGCCTGTGATATTCAATTGTTCAGAGCCCGCCATTGAATTTAATGAAAGTTTCTATTAATTGCATATGGTAGAGAGGCATACTCCATAATATCGTAAAGAAAAACAGTATGAACACCCAGATAAGCTGCTTTAAAAAACTGACCCATTATATGCCAGATATAGAAGCAATATCCCTTGCAAGTATACATTGTTCTTCAACACATACAATACTGGATGTTGCACACCAGAAATTTTCTATTGCATTTGGAAGGTAGTACTATGATTATGCTCGCCAATTTCATACTTGTCAGACACCATTAACCAAAAATGAAACTTATTGGGAGTGTTGCAGATTAGTCAAAAGTGATGGCTTCTTGTTATAAGATAAGTTCCACTCCTTTTGTAAATTAACCGTTAAAATCAATTTCACCTCCATAATGATTCAAAAAAAGTAAATAATCGTTGAACAGAAAGTGGATTTTTTTAGAAGGCATCTTTCCTTAAAGCTTACAAACTTAAATTCGCGTGATTTGTAATTAGGAGAACTAATCAGCTTTATCAACAATGTGATAAATCGACGCGTAACATGTTTGTTAGGATACTTTAGAAAAAAAATACGAAGCATGCCATAAATAAATATGCATAAGAAATTGATTATTCAGGCTGGCATTCAAAAAAACATACATGGGCTATACAACTCCAAGTGTTATAATGAACCACTCACGATACATTATATTTTTTTACACAACTTTTTTTTAGCCAACTTCATGTTAAATATTTGTTATAAAAACATTCTGAAAATTGTAAAATTATTTCCTGATAGTTCTATAGCTGGAGCTTTTTGATTGACTGGTCACTCACTTCACACACATTTTGTAACAAAACTTAGTGTCACAATTTGACCATGTGTCGTTTAATACCATGGCTTTGCAGTGATAGCTTATCACTGACAATGAAAAAAGCCGCAGTTTTTACAACATTCCTGCCGCCAAACTTGTTTCAAGTTCTCGGCCCTCAGCAACGGAAATACTGCAATAAAATTCCTCATCGTTTTATTGACGTTCTACCGACATGTCTGTGTAATTTTAAGCTGTGGTTAGAAGTTAAAAGAAGCGAAGTCGGTTGCCCCTTTGACAAAAAACCTCCCCCGACATGTGTCCACTCTGCGGTGGTACCCGTTGATTACGTGTGGGGGGCCCCTAAAAAGCACGTGCCAATGATGATGTATGGACATTGTCCCCCTACCAAATGATGGATTCGTGGGCAATGAATATGCGCGATCCTCATCGCCAACGTCTTGCGTTTCGGCATCCGAGGTACTGTACCTTGGGGCCAACAACACGCTGACTTGACTAAACGGCGTTTGGGTTGAAAAGAAAGCGAGAAAAAAGGGGGACAAACGAGGCATCAAAATGAGGTGTAATGAGTTGTACATACACCTTAAGACACCGATTGATCAAAGTGATCGGGTGGGGACTTGGCAGCGCCCCCTACCGACCACCAACCAGGGGGGTCTCATGGCTAACGGGGCAAAAACATGCAGGAAAAAGATCCGTACTACCAATAAACATTGTCATGCATCTCATTAGTTGCCCCAAAGGTTAACTAACCGAGACATGCCTTGTTACGAGGTCTTTTGATCGGAGAATGGACATCCGTTCCCCGCATTCATATATCACTTTGTGCATTTGAATAAAATATTTAAAAAAAGCCTCCACCGAAAACGTGTTGATGAGCGACTATATTTCTGTATAACAAAACTTAAGAAATTCCCAAACTGTCTTTGTTTTAAAGACAAAGTACAAAATCTTAAACTTCAAACTTAAGAATAATGAATTTCAAACTATGTAATCGCACGACTAACATGCATGTTGCGTTGTTTACTTTTTAAATTTGTCATGCACGAATAGAAAACATGTAGAAATTTACTTGGAAGTATTTGAATGTCGGTATCAGCTTTTATATAGAAAACTACACTATATGGTAAACATCACTGTATACAAAAAATTAGTAATGATTGGACATTTTAAACAAGTTTTTAAGGTTAGATGGCACTCCAAAATTTTTGTTTAGCACAATACATGCACTGAAAACTCAAAATGTGCAAAAAAGCACACCAAATGTGTAAAAAAGTTGCGCACACATATATATGTAATTGTGTAAAATTATCTATTTTTATAAGCAATATAGCACATTTGAATGTCAAAATGCACAGTACTGAGTTTTGACAACACACTACTGTGCATTTTAACATATAAAAATAGGTAATTTTACACACTTATGGGTTGCCAACTTTTTTGCACATTTTGAGTTTTTAGTGTGCTAACATTAAATTTGACTAACATCATTCATATGTTAAGCTAATTTCCCTTAACTATTTTAGCATTTAGAGAAATTTCTACTTATTTATACTACAAGACTATCCTTTAATTAAACCGGTTTAAACACTCACTGCTAAAAATTCGGGGATAGTTTTAAAAAAATGGCCATGAACTAAATGATAGCAGATTTCTATTAGCATTTATATTATGAATATGAAGTTTACCAAACATTGAGTTATGTGAGTTGCTCATATATGACATTATAAGATTTGTTGTTTGTGTGTGTACTGAAATTAATGGATGTTGGCAGACTAGCCGCCGCATGCTTGCTGCGATGGAAATTAGGTCCCAGGTAAATAAACACGTCAGGTGAAAAAAATGCATTTTCATTTTGCAACAGGTAAGGTGTCCAGGCGTCGTTATTGCATTACGTAAACGGTGAAGACAATGTGATTTGTCAGCGCCCAGGTTAAAAACTTGCCCTTGCCAGGCCGGACGACTGTCCGAATGATGGATGGGCGCTGGTGGACGGCTCCTCAGGGGTCGCTCATTAATTCACCAGGAGTGGCGTTATGACGTAGTCGGAATATGTTCTGGCATTGTAAAAGTCACGTTTAGCTCAGCCACTTGGCACCACGTAACTTTCTTTGATCAGCCGCTTTCTGTATACTTAGCCCCCACAGGCAAATTTCAATTCAGAAACACGCGTGTGTTACAACACAAACAAATATTTTAGGTATATGCAAACCCGTTCGCAAAACATACCAAACGTTTCTTTTGTGTCCTGCATGCTATAAAAAATGGCCATTTCAATAACGGAAGTTTCTCAGATAAGATACAAACTTGACAATTGTTTAGACTTAAAAAATAGATACTGCAGTTAAAAAACATTTTGATAAAGAACAAATGTTATTTTATAGCCCGGCAGTAAAAAAATTGGGTACAGGCATAAGAGATGTAGTGGCACATACACTGTACATTCCCTTTTGTGGTGCATAATTATGAGGTGAGAGTGATTGATTTACGCAGCCAGTGGGACAGTATTCATTATTGGAGAATGAAATAGGCAGAAACACCTGTTGCATTGAAAAAATAGTTGCTATTGGTTGCTAGCCAAGGTGGTTTGCCCAGCAGGATGGCTATAGAGTTGAAGGAGGTTAATCTATTTTTAATTCGAGAAACAATAATTAAAATATGTGGATGGTGAATATCTCTGGCTATTAAGGCATGCAATTATATCTTGAAACCCCTTCATCATCACTTCAGCATCTGCCCATGTGAGAAATTGCTGTTTGTTTTACTACCCACGAGCAAAATCGTGCTATCACAGGTGGGATTTTGAAAATATACATGTACAGCTCTATAAAAGGTACAAGTTAAAGAAGAATGATCACCAATTGTACAGTTCGGGCATTGTTATATGCTATGTCGGATAAAATGGTATTAAACAATTTTATTGTATACGTTTATGATGGCCAAATTTAGATTCTAAGCCCACAAAAAGTTTAATTAATATGGGTTCTAAACCTTATTTAGACTTGTTTCCATCTCATCCAGTTACTCAACTGTGGGATGTGATGGATGTACTTTTCCACAGTGATATCCATTAATGTGCATCTTCAGAAAGAATTTTTTTCCAAATTTGTATCAATGTGCACTCATTGATCAATATGCAAGAAACGATGTGCTTACATCAGTAACTAAAAATCAGCCTTCCATCAAATCAGAAACTTACTTTAAAATTATATGCCACACCATGGGGTCAATGAGGGGTGGAACTTCATGTCTCGTTGTTGAGGAACACCAAGGCGAGTCTAGAAATGTGCAAGAAGTGCAAGCGTAACACTGAATGTGAAAAAAGGATGGTGAAGATAAGGTTATCGAAATCATTTCCTGCTGCTTAAACCAAAGATTGTAACATAATCAACTAGCATGTTTTAATTTGGGTTCAGGGCAGAAAAAAAAAGGTGGCAGATGCACGCGCTCAGTTGGATTACTACCATTGGCATTCGTGACTCTTGGAAAGCTCAAGCTGTGCACGTCATTTGTAATGATGGGTTTGTGGTGAAGAACGTGCAATGCCTGGGTGTGAAGTATCATGGGGTGCCCCTAAGGTCGCTTCCATCAAGAGAAGCTTAACACATCAAACGAAAACAGGAGTTGCTGACCTTTGAAATACATTGGAAATCTATGCATTTTCATACATTTTGCCAATACAAAATTATCAAACAGGAATCCTTTAGTGGTATGGCATTTCAAAAACTCAAAAATTGCAACTTTTCTATTTCTTTTTAGGTAGAAGTAGTGGGAATGAAGACTCTGATACCGAATCTGAGCCAGGATTGACACTCAAGCGAAAACAACGAAGAAGCAGGACTACATTCACTGCAGAACAACTGGAGGAACTGGAAAGGGCCTTCGAAAGAACCCAATATCCAGATGTTTACACCCGGGAGGAGTTGGCCCAAAGGACTAAACTTACTGAAGCCAGAGTGCAGGTATGATTAACTAATTTAAATGTATGTTAAACAATTAATAAAAGCATGCATGAAGGATGCTTATAGAAATTAAAGTTCATCGTAATTAGAACATTATTTTAATAGAATGCTTCATGATTTGATGTGATTTTTTTTAAATTACTTAACAGGTGTGGTTCAGCAATCGTCGTGCAAGATGGCGCAAACAAATGGGGAGTCAGCAAATGAATGCTTTCAACGCTTTGCCATTAACCATGGGGTATCCAAGTTCTGGAAATCCATATGTAATGACTGAGACGGGAACGTCATCTTCTTTGCAGCACCATGGTATGATAAGTTTTGTGAAACCGTTCTATACTGAATATTTTCAATGAGAACAGTTCAACGTGTAAAACAGTCAAGATCAATCACCAATCCCCTGCTAACATACATCATTAGTAGCGAAGTTGTATAACATCAATCAAATCTTTATACTCTATATCTTACGTATAATTCTCATTACAATCAGTTCCTAGATTATAAAAAATCACTTCATTGACAGACAGTGACCTCAAAAAGATGATTGATCAGTAATTTCAAGTTTTAAACATCCTAAAAATTCAGGGTGTGTTCTATATACATATAGTAGGTGACACAATATCACCTTTGATCGTAAATTCAAGGCACTAAACAGGGCAATACAATTTTAAATGAGAGATAATCAGAAAATGGAATAAAAACTTTTAAAAAAATTGATGAATTATAGGCTCACGTTGTCAATGTTTCACTTGCAGGTGACAGTTCAGGGTGGCATCGATCTCATCAACCATTGAGCAACTCTAGTTTACACCAAGGTAGCGCAGGCCATTCTTCACATACTTCCTACTCGGCTCTTGGAGAATCCTGCATGAATACGACCAGTGGGGCTCTGTCCTCTCAGGTAAACTGAAGTTTCATGAATTTTTCATTTTAATATCAATTGTCTTGAAGATCAAATTCAGTGACATCTAAATACTTGCATAGACTCAATTTATTTGTAGAAATGTTATAAATCGTTATCTGATGTTCTATTTCAGATGCTAAACATGTTGGGTTCAAATGCTGGAGCAACCGTAAATAATGCAGCAACGTCTGACTACCATCATCACATTCCTCCCATATCGACAGCAGTGACGTCATCTGAACCAACGTGGAATGCCAACATCCACACCAGGCCATCTGATAACGGATGGAACCATTCAACATTCCCAACTACAGACAACTTCAGGTATGGTTCATTCGAGCATCCTCAAAATGCAGCTCTTCTGCCGTTTTCATATATTCCATGGACATCATCTTGAATCTATTCATCATCAATATGTACCAACAATATTCAGTGGAACATAGTTAAAGATGTGCATCCAGAAGTGCACCTGCATGTTTTCCTTTACCAACTATTAAAAACATGTTTCCGTTTGTGCCATTGCAATACGTAATGTTGCTAAACGGGTTGTTATATGTATTCATGCCATGAAAACACTATTTTTTTAAAAACAAAAATTATAATTCCCTGTGCCAATAGTTATATGTAACTTTGTAGCAATGATTTTGAATCAAGCACTCGTAACTGAGGCTCACATGCATGTATCCTTGTACCTTCAAGTTGTCACCTTGTTTGTTTTTCAGTGTGATAAGTGGAGGAGAAGCATTTTTGACCAACCCATTTAATAGTGGCTCACATTCATCACTGGAAGCCCAAGTGAAAGCCGGTTTCCACTATTCTGGACAATTTACTGCATGTAAGCACTTAACCCACTTTGCATAAGCAAAACCATACTTTTAGAATAAACTGGAAACCTTATTGGGTTTTTGTGGTGGCCAACATGCTCCGGTCATACAAAAGTGAAAACAATAAGTATTTTTGTTTGTCTGTTCAGCCAATCCTGGTGCCATGTGTAAAGACTTCAACATTCCCTGTAATGCTTCGCTAGCAGATTTACGTCAGAAGTCACGTGAACATGCTGTGGCGCTTGGCTTGTTCTAACGGTGAATAACGTCATGATTTAACCAGATTTATTAAATAAATCTGTGTTCCTTATAATTAATGCACAAATGCCAAACAAATCTAAATTGGAATCGAAAGTAAACCTAGAAAAAACAAACCACGATTCACTTGTAACATAAGCCCACCAAAACTATTTGCGCATTTTCAATGAACTAACTTAAGTGCATGGAATACGTTTCAATTTCCAAATTTAATTAAATTATCATCTCCACGCACTGGTGGAATTTCCAGAAAGAGCAAAACTCCATTATTATGATGTTATTTTTTTCCTCCCCTCTTTTTAAGTTCAATGCACAAACTACTAGTCGTTAATTGGTTGTACTAAAAAACCCTTAAGTGTGCCTCAATTAGTAATTTAGCAATCTTGGATTGCAGTTTACCATGTTTTAGCCTTTTTTGTGGGCTGATGACCTATTGCTCAACTAATGCTTACATTCCTGCAGACGTGTATTCAATTAAATGTATCAAACAAATTTGCATAAGAACTTTTCTAATCGATGAACTAGGGAAACTCTGACAGAAGTCGGTAAATTGTTTAAATAAGAATTTCCTGGTTAACCAAATATTTTCATTTTGAAGAATCATTAATGTCCATTCAAAATCATTGTTAACAAGATTCACAGATTCCTAATGATCTTAATCCTCCTCTTTAACTAACTTTGTAAGAGTTTCCCCAGATTCACTAACCACTTACTCTTAAAATTCCATTTTTCTTTTTTGTTGTAATATAGTAATAATTATAATCACACAAATGTTATCTGTATAGTCATAATTCATCATGTTTTATGTGCTTAATTGCATAACATATACTGAGGATCAAATCTAAAATAAAATGTGCCTAACATCAGCAGATGCTAACAGTCATCACAAAGGCGTCAGATGGATAATTTAAAGAATTGTGAAAAAACAATGTTATTAGTATACTAATTGTGCTAAGTTTTGTGTTGATTAGAAAAAAATGGAGCTTTCTTTTAAATTTTTAAAGGTTTTTTGCTAAATCAATGATAAATAAGATTGAAATTGATGCTGTGCACCACATTCTTCTTTATTCAAAAATTGGTGGTTTCAGGTTCGAAGCAACACTTTCAGATCATATTTATTGAGTTGCTAAACGCTGATAAGCACGAATGAAATATTGAAAAAAAATTCTGTTGATTATTAAACATACTAGATAACGTTGGTATGGACTTGGATTATCATTATAGTTTGTATATTCACGTCTTATTAATTCGAGCCAAAAACCCAATGACTTACGATCTCAGTAGAAATATGCTTTTTAAACGTATGCACTGCACTGAAAATTGTTTGCACATTTATTTTTGTAATGTAATCTAAATCCATTATTTTTTTAAGTTATACTAAACTGTACCTGCGTGAAACCTATGTATTTTATGTCAGCAAATTTGTATCCCGAAGATAAGCTGAAGTAAAATAAAACTCACTGTCTATAGCATTGTTAACCAGGTGTGTGATCGTAAATTAATGACGTTGCTATTAACATTACAGATCGTCAAAGTGAGAAATATTATCAAGTTATTAATAATTTGATTGAGAAACTAAACTAAACCCCCTGTTCGGTAGAAATGGCCTTCACCATATTCAAATATTATCTAATCTAATATTTGAGAAAAAAGACAGAATTTGAACTTAGGATATATAATACACTGTATATACAGCTGCCAGTATCTAGTGACAAAGTAATAAATTTTTCCAGTTACTCCATTGCAGCAATAGTTTAAACAACACCATTAAGCCTTGGAAAGTCAGTCTCTTCATAATAATCTCAAACGCAGGTCTCATCCCGATTTCATCGAATAGTATATAATTAGGTCAATAGCAATTATAACCGCAAATTAATTGGTGGCGTCGATAGTGTTATTTAATTATTCGACGCATCGCTAAGCATAATAATAAAAAACAGGTAAGGAGATTTCATTTGCTACTATCCAATCCTTATTAGAGGTCGCAATATCAAAATTAAGGCATATGATGGACTACTAACGCTGCAAATGCTGCAGGTACAATGTTTCTCAGACAATCCAGGAAATCCAAAAAAGTGCCAGCAATTGAAATCACTGTTCCTGTCACAAATACATTAGAAGCCTTGGATCTGCACAGACCAAACTGTTACAGCTCGAACAATACAGGTTCATATTAGTTTTGAAATTTACATTATATATATGATAAGAAATTTCAACCAAAATGATTTACGTTAAATAGATCAAAGAAGAGGCTTTCTGGACGATTACAATGAGTTCAACCTTGTAACAAATTTAAATTACAAGTCTCGGTCTGATACACAGTTAAGTGAGGATGGAAATGCTAACAAAGCCAGAGTTCAAAACCTCGTAAGTACAGTATGTGTTAATAATTTAACAACGTTGTTTAATAAACAGCATTGAATGATTCTTTCAGCTATTAACAGACCTCATTTGTGTTTTTTTTATAAAAATTAATAAATGAATAGAACTGGACGAAAACGTTTGCAACTATTGACAATAAATATGACAGAGCACAAGTTGCGACAAACCAAGAAGCAGTTAAAAAGAAACTAACTTTAATTCAACGAAGAATCTCTATGGAACTTAAGGTAAGAAGCGTTCTTTGTGGTTCATGGTTGATACCTTTACCTTCCCACCGGAGGATGCAATATTTTGTCCACCATATTCATTACGTAAAAACCAGTTAATAAATTTTTGAGAGCTTCTAAGCAAAATTCCCTTGAGGATTCTTAAGTAACTATAGTTTTTACCTGTTCATTCGGACTGGAGCAGTGTGAATTTACAAGATTCAGGCAACTGTCACTAATATAAGATGCTTAACGCCAATGATACGAAAATGTCATGTTAACCTAAAATATTTTAACTTTCTACATTAGGTATAGTTTCGAAATCGTCCTAAAGTTACTTTACTTGGTTCAATAGTTATTTAATTAGATCTTTTCTTACAAGTATACGAGCATAATTGTATGCAATTAAAAGTTCTACCCTTACCAGGAAAGTTCATGGTTGAAATGTAATGATGTGACATCCAACGATGCATATATGATTAACTTTGTTGTTCCACACAGCTTTCATCAATAGAAATGGGGCAGTTCAACGAAATCCTGTAAGAAAAAAAATTAATTAGGTTCACCTATACAAAACGTTCACAATTTTAGTGTAAAAATGGAAACACAAAACAATTACAAATAACTAAATTTAAACCATGCAAATCCACATATCACTCAATTTGCGTCAAATGAAGTATGTATTGGAACTTCATCCTTCGTTGCGTAAAACATCGAAATCAATGAGAAAATATTTACGAAGTGTTCCTTAATTATCTGCATTCTTCACTTTTTTTTTTTTTTTTTTTAAAAAAAGGTGGGTCAACTGGAAAAAGCTATGCAATTACCAGAAAAGAAATCGAGCCAAAGTGTACAACTACGTTCTCCAACATCTCCTACTCGTGTAAAGCAACGTGTTGAAGAATTGAAATCCCAATTGAAAACCATTGACGCTGATTTAAAGGAAACTGACAAGCAACGGGAAGTTGCCATCAAGGGAATTTACGCTAACAAAAATAAAGAGTACGATGTCTTTCATTTACTGGAAGAAACAGCAAGAGTCCATAGTAGACCTAGTTTGGACAAGAAATCAGTTTGTGACAAGAAGGAAGTTGACAGTTTAAACCATAGCCCAAGAAACTCGCTTCAGGTGCAAATTAATGAGAAAAAGAGAAACACTGAAAGTAGGCGAACAACAAGTCGCTTGCAGGCCTTTTCAAATGCCCTTGATATTCGAAGGAATTTCAAAACTATTCGCAGAACCAACAAAAACGACAATCACGACTACACAACAGAACATGCCCAAACTACAAAGATTAGAGCATTTGAAAATTCAAATCACCGAGTGTTATCTAAAATGGGCACGGCGCCACTGCAAACTGTAAACGAAAAAAGTGTTGGTGAAAACAGCGAAACCAGCAGTAGCGACGAAGATGGCGAAATCCAGACAGTTATCAGCCAAAAAGCTTTGCAGGAAATAGTGGTTAGTATAAATTTACGTAAATAAGGGGACGACATACTTTCTAACTTACTAATTCCAAAACTAGGATCTGGCATCAGGGTGGTAGTTAAGCTATTATTTATCGTAGTTTTTAACAAAATGCAACTCAAGCTACTTACATGAATTTCAAATTATTATTATCAAAGGATTACTTTCCAGTTTCGATTAATTAAATAATAACGAACACAACTGCGATTCACAACCACTATATAATAAGTTATAACTTTCACAAAGTTACAATTTGAGTTGAATTTGCCAATAAGTACTTTTTACGTGAGAGACTAGTTGTTCCAGCCAGAAATGTTGATTTCGACTGAAAAAGAATGTGCACACGTGCGAGAAACTGGTTTTCCATATTAAATTGCAGGTGAATCAATTCTTCGCGCTTGCGTGCATCCACATCCGCCAAAATCAACGTTTCCGGTATTAGATATAAACCTCTCGCTTGAAATTGATGGAATCCACATAGTAATTTTCAGTTTTTTTTTTCTTAATTTCAGGAATTTGAAAAACTGATCGAAGTTCACATGAATCGGTGTAAAGAATTTGATGATATTTTATTTATTGATGAAGACGAATACACTGTGATTTAAAAATTATTTGAAATCGAAAAATGAACAACTCTATTCTGTAGAAATATTAATTAGCAAATTAGATGTCCACACAAAAGTTATTATTTACCTTTGATTCATATCAAGTCTTTGACGATTTCCTACTAGCCGCGCCATTTTATTCCAGAAACAGCAATTTTTATCCTCTTAACGCTTAATCCGCTTAATGCGAGTCCTCGTATAATAATAAAAAATTCCTTTGTAAAATGTTGAAAGTAAATTTATATGTCGTAATATTATATGGTCGTATATGTCATCACATTTTGGGAAAAAGGTGAGAGGGGGGGGGGAGGCGGAGGCGGAAAGGGGTCATAGGGTCCAGAATTTTGGGGTTGACTATTTTGGCCATTTGTTTATGGGCCATTATTAACCCAAGTGAAATAGAAATCGCATTTGTAATGCAGATAATTTGCGTTTTTAAGCCTGCTACACACTGCTGCGTTTGCGTGCGGCGCGTTGCGCAAACGCAGGGAAACGTCGTGCAATGCAACGTGACGTCACTGCGATGCGTGAAGCTTACACACTGGTGCGTCAGGATTGCATTTGTCTACTACAGCGCCGCACAGTGTCAACTAAGTTAGTTTTTGTTTGGCCATTTGGCTGCTAAACGCAGGGTGGCACCAGTGCTTATTGGTCCATTTTTTGGACCCTTCGTTTGAAACGCTCGTCGGTGAACACCGCCATCTTAAAAAACGCATACAAAAAGCTCGGATTTTCGAGCTTTTGCGTTCCGTCGAATGGCGTGTTCGTCGCCTTGCGTCAGATGCGTTTGTACGCGTTTTTCCTGCATCAACGCACATGCAGCGCCACGCAACGCGCCAAAACGGACACAAACGCAGTAGTGTGAATCCGGCTTTATAATGAAAAATTAACAAAATTTGCGTTTTTACCTTAGAAAATGACCCCTGCACCCCAGTTGCTCAAATCCAATGAGCTTGAGACTGAGCTGCTTCTTAAGTCCCAGATGCATACCACACCTGCACAAAAAAATGGCCAAGACGCGCTCAAGACTGTGACAAGATAGCCAAATATAGACAAGCTTGAGTTTAATCTTGAGATGAGAGAAGGCCAAGCTTGAGCTGCAGTTTGGTGAGCAACTGTGGTACGGGGGCTAGCGCTTTTTGCTTGGAAAGCAATAATTAATAGCTATGTTAATGTTTGTCCGTAGGGAAAACCGGGTCTAGTTGTTACACTTTTCAGTTTGGATTTTTTTCAGAGTTTCTAATAAATAAAAACCAATGAGAAAATTATCAATGATGGACATAGTCCTCATGTTTGTAAAACAATTTTTATTAAGCATTAGAATATTATGTACATTCAAAATAAAACGACCTTTTAGAACCCCCAGATTGTAACAAACTACCCCATTTAAGAGCACGTTGTTACATAGAATGGGGTAAGTTGTTATATTGGGGCCATTCAAAAACCACGTGGTCGCTTGGGGGGAGGAAAGTACATAAAAAAAACCACATGGGGAAGGGGGTACATAAAAAGACCACATGGTCTTTTTTGGTGCTAATCAGGTGCACCCTCATGAGCTTGGATTATTAAAGGATGCCTCCCATACCGCTCTCCAGTAAGCGATGGCCTCTCATACCGTGGTTCGGTAAGGGATGGCCTCCCATATTATTTTATATTTCTGTGGAGGATAAAAAATTTCTGGATGAAAAATGGGTGGGTGCGAGTGGAGGGCTGATGAACACGTGGTGGGAGGGAGTAAGAAAAGGCGGTTTGGTAACACTTAATCCCGCGACATGTAATCCCGCGACACTTAACCCCGGACATATGATCCCACGTCATTTAATCCGACGACATTTAATCCCGCGACTAACCTAGCCTAACCTAACCTAACCTAGCCTTACCTAACCTAACCTAACCTAACCTAGCCTAACCTAACCTGACCTAACCTAACCTGACCTAACCTAGCCTAACCTGACCTAACCTAACCTAACCTAACCTACTATTCTAAAAGCATTTAAGCGGGATTAAATGTCGTCGGATTAAATGACTTAGGATTATCTGTCGTGGGATCATATGTCGGGGGTTAAGTGTCGCGTGATTAAATGTCGGGGGATTAAATTGTCATACACCGAAAAGGCCACACATGACCTCAAGGAAGGGATGTAAAATGGCTACCACATGGTTTTTGAACAGCTCCATTGCGTTTTGTAGGTCCATTGATTGTTTGATTTAAAATTTTATTTTATTTCATTCTTTCACCTTTGTTTGTCGTTTTTTGCAAAACCTTTGCAATATCTTAAAGTTGATGTTATATTTATCAGTCGCAGCTCGAAGAGTAAGGTGGCTTGTAAGAAAATATCCACAGGAATTTCTCCTCTGTTGGTCTTTTTTTTGTAAGTTTACATTGTAAACTGCAAAATGTAAAAGTAGAATTTTTTTTTGGCTAAAAATAATTTACAACAGTGAGATTTTGTAAATGGGCAATGTTGTTACAGTGTAACAACATGCCCCTTTTCAATTGTAACAGCTTGCCCCACAACCCTTTTTTAAAAATGTCCTCCCAAATGAAAAACAATGACAACTAGACATTCAGCTTTAATGCCAATTAACACCATTTTAACATAAGTGTCTCTAAATTATACAAGCAAACACATTTAAGTAATAAGACAAATCATTAAATAACAATAAATTACTCAACAAGGCAAAAAAAGAAATTTCTGCCTGCATACAATGCAATGGTCCCAATTTCACTAAACTACACTGGATGACACATCACAGGATTCTTCTTCATGGTTGAAGTTGACAAGTGTTGCCACCTACTGCCTGATTTTTCAACTGTGTTGTAACAATTTACCCCTGTTACAACTAGCCCCGGTCTCCCCTACAACTTACAGATGATGACGGTGATGAGCTTGGGGCATTATTTACAACTTCACATGGAATAGACCTGTTGTAATTTGTAGATTAAAACCAAAAATGTCTTTATTTAAAGAAAGCAAACTGGAAAGAACACAACAGAACGTTGGCACATGCTCATCTTTGTAGCATGTTCAATGCAATATAAATGTGTGTTAAACACATAAAACGTTAATTAACCTATTTCAACACAGCTTCTCGTTTTAGTTGCTTAACACAAAACTCTTGATCACATCAACTAGACTTTAGTTGTTGAGTGCTGTTATAGGCACTAATTCATCGAACTTTATTTTTGCTTGTGGCTTTTTACCCAGATGGTGTATGTAAAAACCACAAGTTAAGGAATTTTTAAGTGGGGCAAATAGGCATTTTTTGTTACAATGGTTACACTACCAATGGTACTCTACCCAAATTACTAACGAAATTTAAATTTACCCTGATAGTGCAAAAAAAATCCACAAGTTAAGGAAACTAAGTGGGGGAAAATGGGCATATATCCTCTACAATGGCTACACCAGACTACAGTTAAGGATTTTTTGGAAACTACAGTAAATATACACATGTATTTTGGTTTTTTAAATAAGTATTAAGATACTCTACCAAAATTACTAACGAAATTTACATTTGCCCTGATGGTGCATAAAAAATCCGCAAGTTAAGGAAACTAAGTAGAGGAAAAACGGGCATTTTTCTGCTACAATAGTTACAGCAGACTATTCTTAACGATTTTTTTGAAAACTATAGTAAATATACACGTGTATTTTGGTTTTTCAAATAAGTATTAAGGTACTTTAACCAAATTACTAACAAAATTTACATTTGCCCTGATGGTGCACAAAAATCTACAAGTTGAAGAACCTAGTAAGTGGGGAAAAACGGGCATTTATAAGCTACAATGGCTACACCAGACTAAACTTAAGAAATTTTTGGAAACTATAGTAAATTTACACATGTATTTAGGTTTTTAAATGGGTGTTAAGGAACTCTTCCCAAATTACTAACAAAATTTACATTTACCCTGATAATGCACAAAAAATCCACAAGTTAAGGAAGCTTTAAGTAGAGAAATAATAAGCATTTTCCTGTTACAAAAGTTACAGCAAACTTAACTTAATGATTTGTTACAAACTATAGTAAATATACACGTGTATTATATTTTTTAAATGGGAATAAAGGTACTCTACCCAAATTACTAACTAAAATTACATTAACCCAAATAATTTACAAGAAAACAAAAGTTATAATGTAGGGAAAAAAGTGCATTTTTCTGTTACAATGGTAGCACCAGACTGCATTTTATTTTTTTAAAAAAAACTGTAGTAGATCTACTCGTAAATTTTAGTTTTTTAAATAGGTATTAAAGTACTCTACCCAAATTGCTAACTAAAATTACATTTACCCGTATGGCTTACAAAAAAAGCACATTTTAAGGAAATCTTAAGTAGGGAAAAATGGGTAATTTTTTTGCTACAATTGTTTCACCAGACAACACTTGAGGATTTTTTAAAAACTATAGTAGATCTATGTGAGACAATCTCCCTGAGTCGCGGCGAGCTAAAAGAGGAGACGCAGCAAAGTAAGCGCAGTGGAATAGAAGGCGTCTGT
>JAQGBW010001035.1:0-30284 GCA_034698625.1 Julus scanicus | reverse complement strand
CGCCGAGAGCCAGGGCCTGGCCCGGGGGAAAGGGAGGAGGGGGGAGTGGATATATGGTCCTCGTTTTTACCTTAAAAAATTTGCGTTTTTAATGTAGAAAAATTGCGTTTTTAAGGTATACAAATTATATTTTTAAGGTAGAAAATCTGCGTTTTTACCATAGAAAAATTGCGCTTTTTTACCTTATAGAAAATTTGCGTTTTATACCATAGAAAAGTTGCGCTTTTTACTTTAGCAAAATTGCGCTTCTATACCTTAGAAAAATTGCATTTTTATCATATAGAAAATTTGCGTTTTTACCAAAGAAGATGTGCGTTTTTACCAAAGAAAATGTGCGTTTTTAACATAGAAAAATTGCGCTTTTTACCTTAGAAAATTTGCGATTTAAGGTATACAAATTGCGTTTTTAAGGTAGAAAAATTGCATTTTTAAGGTAGAAAAATTGCAGTTTTACCATAGAAAAATTGCGCTTTGAACGTATAGAAAAATTGCGTTTTTAAATTTGTGAATTTACCATAGCAAAATTGCGTTTTTCAGTTTTCATGACAATTTCAAAAGGTCATTTTCAACTTTTCATATTTTTTTCACACATCCTGGCTGCCCGGGCCCCTAAAATTCCCTGGCCCGGGGTATTTATTGCTGAGCATAATGACTTTAGGTCCTGAATTGAATTGAACTAATATCATCTGTTTGTTGTATATAACACAAAATGGTCCTTATATATGGCTATTATATAGGCCTTACATAGGGCCCTCTTTAACATCTAATGTTTATTGCTGAGCGTATTGACTTAAGGTCCTGAATTGAATAGAATTATATATATATCTCATCTGACAATATATATATATATATATATATACGGCCCTCAGGGAGACTTAAGGTCCTTATCTCGATGCATGCGTAACTATAGCGTTTCATATGCAAGCCCTTATAAGAAATTTGTATAAGAATTTCGGTTTTATTTCGATAAAATTTGTGTGAATTTTATCCAAATCGGATTTTAGCTAATATAAAATCCATTCCGTGACTATATAAGCTTAATATAGTTTAAATGAAAATATACCTAGGGTATTGTGGAATTTTCCACACGGACGCGATGCCCTTTGTTCATATATCAAATGAAAACAAAAAACATACATGTTGACCAATTTATTATTATAACGTTATTTGGGACCAAATTAGCCCTTATCTCCATATTTGATGATATTAAAACTTATTGACAATGCCGTCAAATTAAGTTGTTGTTTATTCAAATTGATTGTTTTGTGTATACATGATATCGTTTATCTCCAATGACAATAGTTTAATATATTAAAATATTCAAAAAATCAGTCGTGTTTATTTACACTGAATAAATACGAAAAGAAATAAAGAAATTATCTTTATTTGCATCTGATATTATACATACATTAATAAAAAAAGTAGTTGATGTAGCGCGCTGTCATGTTAATTGCAATTTCATTCATTGATAACCGATTTATGAATTATTGGTTTCAATATATTTTTTATCTTGTTTAAAATATGATGAACATATTAATAAATATGTTTATTTTAGATTTCGAGTAATGATTAAATCTAAATTAAATATATTGAATTCTCGAATTTGGGAATTAAGTTATTTATATATTATAATTTTATAACCAAATCGGGACTTGAGCTCTTGCAATTTTAGTATACTTTTGATAATCATTTCATATATAGTCGTTATAAATTTTGTTTGTAATTATTGTTGTAAAATTATAACAAAAATAGAATAATACGATGCTCTAAAAGCAACTCAATATCACAAATGGATGACTTTTATTGAAAAATGTAATTAAAAAAATATTAATCAAGAAAAGTATTTTTGTTTTAAAATTTGCAGTTTGTTTGTAATGCAAACATAACTTTTTAATTAAATTAGTTTATTAATAATTTTAGAAAATTAAAGATGAAAAAAATAATTAAAAAATACAGTGCATGGATTAAAATGAATTTTAATTATTAAAATTTAATTTCACTGAAAATTTTAATATATATAACATTTAAAAAAAATTCATCGCTA
The DNA here is from genome assembly GCA_034698625.1 of Julus scanicus. Lineage (NCBI taxonomy): Eukaryota > Metazoa > Arthropoda > Diplopoda > Julida > Julidae > Julus > Julus scanicus. The sequence goes on along the minus strand of JAQGBW010001035.1, from coordinate 28,240 downwards.
ATTTTTTGTAATTATTAGTAAACTATATAATTCAAAAGTTGCGAAAAGTGGAAAAATAACACCATATTTTCAACGTGTGGTTTTTTTAAAATGACTTATTAAAATTTACGTGTATTGCCATAAAAAGTATATTTACGATACTATATATTTTATATATATCCTAAAATATATAATCATAAAATGTTCCGGTGTATACAGTAGAACCTGTCTAAATGCATACGGGTGAAATATATATATATATGCTTTTAGTCAGCTTATGCATTTAGAGAGGTAGTACTATATAAGGGCAATTTAAAATATATCCAGAGATCATCCAATTAATGTAGATTTATCGGTCCATTATACGTAATTGTCGATTTAACGAGTCATCCAATGAAATGCCTTTTCTCTTTCCATTCATGGGGCTCAATTGAATTCGTATGAATTAATTATTTGAAATTGACACTCGCGCCCCCTTTTGGATCAACTCTTATGCAATATTCAGGTGGTATCACACTTGAACTTTTGTGCTTTTCCATTCAGCTGAATAATCCCCTTTCACACGGGCACACAACGCCAATTAGAAGCCATATTGGGAGAAAAATCGATTTTTATACAACTGACATATGACATGTTAAAATATGTAAACGGAAAAATCGATATGGGGAGGCTTTTTAAAGCCGAGGGTCCCGAGCGAAATATATCCATGGCCTAATTGGGCGCAAAATTAAATTAATAAATCGGCCCGGGGAGTCTCGAGTTATGGAAGCGCCGTTATATTGTGTTATTTAAGCTCAATTCAGACCCAAATGTTTGTCAGAAATGTGTGATGTTATATACAAGGGTTTCGTGGATATAACGTGACTTAACGACTGATTAATTAATGACTGATTAAGTGGTGATGGTGGAAATTGCGTGATTTATCATAACGGTATTTTATAGTCTGTATATTGTATTTTTTATACAGTATAGAACGTGTCTAAATGCAACCTGTGCACATGAAGAACCTCTCCAAATGAATAAAATGTTACGGTCCTGCACTTGGGACCCGTGTGTATACATGAACCTCTCTAAAAGCATATTTTGCAGCTGTCACAAGCGTATGCATTTAGGCAGGTTTTTACTGTAGATGCGATTTATAGACTATGTAGTGGTCAGTAAATTTATAGGACAAAATTCATGGATTTCAAGGTGAATTGCTTAATTTTTCAAGGATTTCAAGGTGAATTTCATAAATTTACAAGGATTTCAAGGTGAATTTATAATTTTGAAAGGATTTCAAGATGAATTTCTTAAATTTTTAAAGAACCCTTGCCAGTATTTTTTCGTAATAAGTTAGGGAAAATTATCTTTTCAGAAAAAAAAAAATGTTAACACGAGTTTCAAGCATAATTTTAAACTTTTCAAAAGTAATATTTTAAGGATTTCAAGGTTTATTTCTTACATTTTCAAAAACCCTTCCCAACATAATTACCATGGTCAGTATTTTTTTCGAAATAAGTCGGGGAAAATTTTCTTATCTTGAGTGATTTGAGAAAAAAAAATTTAACATGAGTTTCAAGCATTATTTCAAACCTTTCAAAAGTGATAAAATTCAAGCACATTTCAAGGATTTCAAGGTTTATTTATTGAATTTTTAAAGGACTCTTCCCAACACTAGGCAAAATGAAATACTTTTTCTAAATAAGTTGAGGACAATTTTCTTATTTACAAGTATTTGTAAAAAAAAAATATTATTTAACGTAAGTTTCAAGCACAATTCCAAACCTTTCAAAAGTGATAAAAATTCAAGCACATTTCAAGGATTTCAAGGTTTATATCTAAATTTTCAAAGGACCCTTACCAACAGAAATTTCCATGGCCAATATATTTTTTTTTTCTAAATAAGTCAGGAAAATTTTCTCATCTTAAGTGATTTGAGAAAAATTTTTTCATTTTTATTAAAATTAATAAAAAATGAATTTCAGATAAATGTTGACCACTGTATGTATACTTGTATATTCTTACCACAGAATATCACTTTATTTAATCCAAAGCCAGGGATTAATGGATAATCCCATCCAACTTTCACCGCACTAATAATCCGTTAATGTTGCCTTCTATTCCTCCACTTACTAATATGCTTAAATTCGGTGGGTGTTCACGATTGATCCGAGGTCGAGGTTAAAATATATCCTATCCATGAAAACATCCTGTGGAGATGACGCCATTTTCCCGACCGTAGCGCCCTCTACAGCACGCACACGCATGTTCTCTGCTTGCTCTTCTGCTCTCGACTGAAGACAGTCTGAGTTTTTCTCATCGTTTTATGGATTAAAAAGCGAATTGCAGATTGCAGTAAATTGAGCAATTTGACTTAATTTGCACAACAATGCGTTAATATATAAAGCCACCAATTTTTTATGTATAAAAAGCTGTTTGATTATACAACGATTAGCGTCGTAGTCATCGTCGTCGTTGTTGTTGTTTTCTACAGGCTTTAATAAGTGTAATTTCTGTAGCCTGAAAGTTTTTCCTATTTATCTCTTCCCGTAATTCTTATAATTAAACGAATTAGACCAATTTAGGATTAGATGGGCTTGATAGCCCATAATAAACACCGATAGCAATGGGGGTGGTGCGTGGCGCCCTCTCCCTGCCATCTATGGCGCTTTATGTATAGATGAGCCATGGATAAAAGCCTAATTTATTATAATGTGGAAATGCATGTGTGTTATTTTATACATGCATACATTGAGGGTAATTGAAGATGTACGTATTAGTTACCTTTTATCGCCTTGTTAGCTTTTGTAATTGGATCTGCGCTGGGCATGTGCCTGCCTAGTGTATTAACTGCTATACCAGGCTTGCAGCGCCATCTATAACCTACTTTAAAAAATTATATAGGGGCAAATAACGTATGTCTGGAAACATACATGACGTTTTTGTAGATGTATAAATATGATTTTAGACAGGTTCATTTATACACGGTTTGCCGAGTCGAAACCGGGACATTTTATGCATTTAAAGAGGTTATTCATTTACACGGGTGATTCTGTTTATTTAGGAACAATGTGTACAGTAGAACCTGTATAAATGCATATGCTTGGGACTGGTGAAAAATATGCTTTTAGACAGGTTCATTTATACACGGGTTACTGAGCTGAGAGCGGGACATTTTATGCATTTAAAGAGGTTATTCATTTACACAGGATGCATTTAGACATGTTCTACTGTATATATAGGGACAATGTATACAGTAGAACCTGTCTAAATACATATGCTTGGGACCGGTGAAAAATATGCTTGTAGACAGGTTTGTTTATACACAGGGTTACTGAGTCAAGACCGGGACATTTTATGCATTTAAAGAGGCTATTCATTTAGACAGGTTAAGCTGTTTATATTAGGACAATGTATACTGTACAACCTGTCTAAATGTATATGCTTGGGACCAGTGAAAAATATGGTTTTAGACTGGTTCATTTATACACGGGTTATCAAGTCGAGACAGAAACATTTTATGCATTTAGAGAGGTTATTCATTTACACAGGATGCATTTAGACTGGTTGTACTGTATACTGTAGAACCTGCCTAAATGCATATGCTTGGGACCGGTGAAAAATATGCTTTTAGACAGGTTCATTTATACACAGGTTACCGAGTCGAGACCGTGACATTTTATGAATGTAAAGAGGTTATTCATTTACACAGGTGCTTCTGTTTATATAGGGACAATGTATACGGTAAAACCTGCCTAAATGCAAATGCTTGGGACCAGTGAAAAATATGCTTTTAGACAGGTTCTTTATACACTGGTTATCAAGTCGAGACAGGGACATTTTATGCATTTAGAGAGGTTTTTCCTTTACACAATATGCGTTTAGACAGGTTTTACTGTGTATGGAAGGGAAAGTGGACTACACGCAGATTGGCACATAAGTGCTTATTGGAATGCACGTGGTGCAACCCCAGCTCCATCTATATTCCACATGTACATCTAATTGGGCTAAAGCATGTTACCAGCGCCATCTATGTTTTTAGCGAAAGTATGGCGGAATGTGTAATATTGGACACAATTGTCGCTACAAACATGTTATAACCGTGAGAATTCCGGTGGCGCCCCCTGTATACGTGCCCAAAGTGCCTAAAGTGCCCAAAACAAGATGGCCGCGGGTATTGCACGCATGCATGCATTTGTCATGTATGGCACGCATGCAAATCAGCGTGATCCTGCACTTAGGCTAATATGTTATTGTTTGTAAGCCTGGTCTCCTCCTCCTCCTCCTTAGGGGCGCCCCCTATGTGCATTCCCTCCCACCATTGAATTACTGGGAATCAAATTGAAATCTGCGCTCGGGGCGAAACAATTAATTTTAATGGCATATTAATACGCTTATCGATTACAGGACTCACAGGGGCCGTTCCACATAACATAAACACACACCTTACCATAACAAGGGCCAACTCAAGTAAGCCATGCATGGCTAAAGCAGGATTTAAGTCAGTTCTGATAAGACATGTTTTCACCATGATTATTCCAGATGTCAAGATATTCTTGTTTCTATGTTTCTGGTTATACATGTTCTTTATTTTTTGCGTATGTATAAAAGCTCCTAAAATCTATACACATCATATGCTTAACTATACCATAGTCCTACACTAACCTAGCCTATCCTAAGCTGGTCTAACCTATTTTATACTAAACTAGCCTAACCCTGACCTATCCTATCCTATCATAAACTATCTTAAACTGGCCAATCCAAGCTTATGTTAAACTAGTCTATTCCTAACCTAACCTAACCTATTTTATGCTAATCTAGCCTAACCCTAAACTAACCTGACTTATCCTAAATTAGCCTATCCCATCCTATCCTAACTTAGCATAGCCTATCCCATCCTATCCTAACTTAGCCTATCGTATCCTAACTTAGCCTAGCCTATCCTAACTTAGCCTATCCTATCCTATCCTAGCTTAGCCTAGCCTAACTTAGCCTATCCTATCCTAGCTTAGCCTAGCCTATCCCATCCTATCCTAACTTAGCATAGCCTATCCCACCCTCCTAACTTAGCCTATCATATTCTAACTTAGTTTTTCATATCCTATAACTTATCCTTACTTAACTTATTTTATGCTAAACTAATCTATTCTATCCTATCCTAAACTGCCCTAAGCTATCCTATCCTAAACTAGATATTCTGAACTATAGCCTAGCTCAACTTAATCGAAATTGTTATATTAAAGTTATAAACTAGGTTTAGCCTAACTTACCTTAACTAATTTAATAGTATATTTATCTAAACTAGTCTAGAATGTTCTATCCTATCCTATCCTCATATTCTACTTTAATATAACACAACTTAGCCTATTTTATACTAAATTAGTCTAGTATGTTCTATTCTATCTCTTTCTATCCTATCCTATCCTATCCTCACTTAACACAACTCATCCGATTTTATACTAAATTAAACCAGTCTAACCTAACCTAGCTTAACTTTAGCAAACTAAATTAGTCTATAGTATGTTCTATCTTATCCCATTCTCTACTATTCTATCCTATCCTAACTTAACACACCTATACCGATTTTATACTATAAATTGAAATCTCCTACTATATATATATAAGTATATAAGCATAGATGTATAGTTTTACTATTTCCAGACATATATTTGTATTTTATTTCCGAATGCAATAAGATAGTAATTTTGCTGGCATTATGATTGTTGAAATTTGTTCACCTTTTGTTGTTGCGCAAATTTTCTCCCGTAATATTTCGTCTAAATTCTTGTTTTAAGACAATTGTGGCGGCCGATGACGTCACGTCTCCCCCTTATCGTGAGCATTCAGTCCCAAAAAGGCGGATCTGGACCTTTATTTATCTTCATCGGCCATTGTTGACGGCCCTCCCCGGCTCCATAACAACATTTTAACCCCCCAAAAAAACCTCAAAACAACCAGCCACATGGTCGTGGATTTCAATAATTTTTATGAAAACAACGAACTTTATGCTCCCTTTGAAAAACGCCCAAAATTCAGCCGTATCGCACCTTTTAAGGTTTTACGAGGGCTGATCGAAAAGTTCCAGGACTGATTTTTTAAAAAATTATTAAAAATATTTACAAGTTATTGGACATTGTCCACTTCAAAGTACTCCTCTTGGGGAAACAGGAAAAAGTCTGCAGGGACCAGGTCTGGTGATTACAGGGGCTGAGGGATGATGGTCAATGGCGTCTTTTGTGCAATAATCACGAGTGGGCAATGCAGAATGAACAGGCGTGTTGTCATGGTGCAGCCCCCACTTGACCACAGTTGTTCAGTTAAAATTTCTTGACATAAGCCAGATGAAATGTTGCATTTCTCTGCCATTTCACGGATGGTCAGTCGATGATTTCATCGCACAAGATTGTCCGCTCAGCAACATGATCACCGTCAGTCGAAGTTGACGAGAGTCCTGAAGAAGGGTTGTCTTCTGCTGATGTCCGGTCGTCTTTAAACCTCTTGTACCCAAAAATTGGCACAGTGATCAACAGTTGTTCAGTGGAAATTTCTTGGCACGGATGGTCAGTCGATGATTTCATCGCACGAGATTGTCCGCTCAGCAACATGATCACCGTCAGTCGAAGTTGACGAGAGTCCTGAAGAAGGGTTGTCTTCTGACAATGTCCGGTCTTCTTTAAACCTCTTGTACCCAAAAATGACACCATGATGGATAGTAGCTCAGTTAAAATTTCTTGGCACGGATGGTCAGTCGATGATTTCATCGCACGAGAATGTTGGCTCTGGACACATGATCGTCGTCAGTCGAACTTGATGAGCGCTCTGAACGGGGATTATCTTCTATCGATGCCCGGTCTTCTTTAAACCTCTTGTACCCAAAAATGACACAGTGATCAACAGTTGTTCAGTTAAAATTTCTTGGCACGGATGGTCAGTCGATGATTTTATCGCACGAGATTGTTCGCTCTAGACACATGATCGTCATCAGTCGAAGTTGACGAAAGTCCTGAAGAAGGGTTGTCTTCTGTCAATGTCCGGTCTTCTTTAAACCTCTTGTACCCAAAAATGACACCATGATGGACAGTTGTTCCGTTATAATTTCTTGACACAGATGGTCAGTCGATGATTTCATTGCACGAGAATGTTCGCTCTAGCAACATGATCACAGTCAGTCGAACTTGATGAGCATCCTGAAGAAGGATTGTCTTCTGACGATGTCCGGCCTTTTTTAAACCTCTTGTACCCACAAACGACACCGTGATCGTCTCAGGCATTCATCTCCAAAAGCCTCTCGAAACATCTGAAAAGTTTCTGTAAAAGTTTTACCCAACTTGACACAAACACGTTGCTCTTCTTTTTGATTCATTTGACAAAAGATGATGACATCGCCAAACAGGAAAAACCGGTTTCACAAAAACCAGTTACTTCACAATAAATAAGGTTGTAGAGAATCTACAAAAACAGCTGAGCTCAAGAAATGTCACAGCGACTAATGCTGTTATGGTGTCTGCTGCTGCTTTACTGTTCTACGACGCTCCATTTGGTGGGCAATTCAAAAATTCCTGGAACTTTTTGATCAGCCCTCGTAAGTTGCTATAGCACATAAGGAAAGCAAAACAGGTTCTTTATAAAAAAAAAACCCTTTTCATATATCCAAAAAATTTACCAAAAACGTGCATTAACTTCCTAAATAATGTACTATTTGTACTTGCCCCTTTTTTTTTTCAAAATTTTGTAAATTTTTATATTAATGGCAATCCTGCGGTTATATCAATCCTCCTGTTTCTGTATTTTCCCCTGTAATTTTTGAATATTTTCGGCAAAAGTCGTAAATACAAAATGTGGTTTTGGATTTCAAAATGACCCCACACACGATCGCGTTTGAAAAGTTTGTTCGGGAACGTGTGCCGAAACATTGATTTTTGGTTATTGACCTAAAACGATGTTTGCCTAATTTGAAAAACGATTTTTTGAAAATATGGGGTTTAACAAAAAAATTCATTGTGCAAGTTTTTTTTGGTAAAATACACGTAAAATATGGGGATAGATATTATATAGGGACATGTATAAATGGCCCTTTTGTATAGTAAGGGCCTTTTTTAAATTTATTTTATAAAACATGTTTGTGCGTATGAATGAAGTTTTCAAAAAATGCATAGCAATGTTTTGGAAAAGGTATGACCATATATGGAAAATAACATGTATGTTTCCAAACATGTTTGTGGATATATATGGCAAGCTATACATGGCAAATTACATGGAAATGTTTCTAAACATGTTTGTCGATATATGGCAAGCTACACATGGAACATGGCATATGATTCCAAACATATTTGTCGATATACGGCAAACTGTACATGGAAAATTGCATGTAAATGTTTCTAAACATGTTTGTCGATATATGGAAAGCTACACATGGAACATGGCACTTAAATGTTTCTAAACATGTTTGTCAATATATGGCAAGCTATACGTGGAAGATGGCATATGATTCCAAACATGTTTTTCAATATACGGCAAGCAACACATGGAACATGGCATATATGTTTCCAAACATGTTTTTCGATATATGGCAAGCAACACATGGAACATGGCATATGTTTCCAAACATGTTTGTCGATGTATGGCAAACAACAGATAGAACATGGCATGTTTCCAAACATGTTTGTCGATATATAGCAAGCAACACATGGAACATGACATATGTTTCCAAACATGTTTGTCGATATATGGCAAGCTATACATGGAACATGACATGTAAATGTTTATCTTATGTTTCCAAACATGTTTGTCTATATATTCATCCCTTTACTAGATTGGACTGGCATTGAGCATCCACGTTTCTAAAGTGAAGCCGCCTTCCATTGAAGATGTCCGCCATCTTTGTAGTTCTCTGCAGGGCCCTATAGGGGGTTTCCCCTTATCATGAAGACGCGAATTACTCGTCCGCCACCGGGGGTCGCTGTTTTTCCCCTCGCGCTGAAGACGTTTCCCCAAAATGTCCGCCATCTGCTTCCAAAGGGGCCTCCCGCCGTCTAACAATGGGCCCCTGCCGCGAGGGCCCCCTGGCGGGCAGGCGGACACGCTTATTGTACGTGGCTGCTCATCTGTTGTCATTAGAAACCCCTGAAGACGGCGCAAAACGGTGAGCAACTGTATAAAGGGGAACAATGGCGCCCCCCAACGGAGGGGAAGAGGTCGTGACCTTTGTGGGGCCTAAAAAATACACTATCTTGTAGCGTTGTTACAGGACACGATATTGGGCATTCCGGATAATGGAATGATGTGGTCCTATTATGTGGTTGTAGGGTAAGGGGTTTTGAGCCTAGTTGTGTTATAAATGTGAAGACTAACTGGTTTTATACATATAAATTTGGGTGAAATTTTGGTAAAATTTGGGTGAAATTTGGATGAAATTTAGGTGAAAATTGGATTAAGGCTTAAGGGGTAATAAATACTACATGCAAGTGCAAAACGAAGTTTTTTGAATTAATTTGTAAACAATTGATAATGCTATAAGTTCATTTCTATAAATTTCATGATTTGATGTAATATTTTCATACAAATCTTGGTTAAGTAATACGAAATTCGGCAATTTTGCCGCCATTTTGAATTGGGAACTATATAGAGCACGCGCAAGTCCAAAACGAAATTTTGACAATACTTTCAAAGATTGTGTGATATATCAAATACATTTTTGACAAAAATTATAGCTGAAGACATTGTAAAATGTGCAAAACGAAATTCGAACATTCTACCGCCATGTTGAAATATCCATTTTAGCCGCCATGTTGAATTGGGAGCTGATACTAAAATACTAAAATTTCTAAAATACTACATTTCTTTTGGGATAATATCATGATGTGATGTAATATTTTCTTACAAATCTAGCATAAACAAAGCGAAATTCGTTAATTGCGCCGCCATGTTGAATTGGGCATTGAATCCATATTTGATAATACTCATGAAAATAACACATTTAAAAAACTTATTTCGCACGAATATATTTAATAAGAAAAGTTTAAAATTCCAGGCATTGACCTTAAGTTTATGAAAATGCAAATAATAATAATAATAATCATAATAAACGTGAATGAACTTTGATATAATTTTCTATATTTATCGAATATTTGTGAAAAATGTCATTATAAAAGAGGTCCAACGCCGTGTTTTTCGGTCCTTTTGTTGCAAATCAAATAATTGTTAGTGGGGATGAAGAAGAGAAGAGGGGTGGGGGTAAAGTTAGGGTTTGTAAGGACCATTAGTTTGTCCATATATATATAGACACGCGATGGCAATTGAATAGCCAAAGCGATAATAACATAGTTGAGCTCTGAAAATATATTAAATATTCATAAACGAAAGAATATTCGGAGGTGCAAATAGCCGCCATTGCAAATATGTATTTATATAAATATGGTCAAAAAAACAAAATTATTATTATTATTATTATTGAAAATGTCTGCGTTATTCCAGATATGGTCAAACGGTCAAATATCGAATTATGCAAAATATAATAATAGAAAAATGATGTTAAAAACAAAATTTGGATAAATAATATAAACATCCCATGCAGGTTTAAAATCTATATATAGGGGCATAATAGGGCCATTTAATGCCTTATAGGGCCATAAATGGCAATATCTATATTTATAACTATTTAAGTCCATATATGGCATTATAAGAAAACATGTTTTGAACATCTTATCATACATATCCATTCTTGCATGAACATATGATTATATATGAACAAAAATGCCATATATGGACATATATACTGCATATTAATATGTTGAGAAAAAAGTCCATATATGGCCATATTACATTGCCATATATGGTCATATCTACATTTAGTAACATTTAAGTTCATGTATGGCATTATAAGATATTTAGTGTATGTTTTGTAAATGTTATATGTGAACAGAAATGCCATATATGGACCCATGTATACTTTAAGAAATAAGTCCATATAGGGTCATATACGGCCATAAATGGCAATCTAGAAGCGTTAAAGTCCATATATGGCATTATTATATATATTCAAAATTAAGTTGGAACATATCCATTCTTGAGCATATCACCATATACGAACAAAAATGCCAGATATGGACATATACTAAATACTGTACCTTGTGTGTGGTTGATAAGTCCATATATGGTCATATTATACTCCATATATGGTCATAAATGGCCATATCTACATGTAGAAGCCATGTATTTGGCATTATATGGTACATAATCTAAAACATATGATCATGTATGAACAAAAATGCCAGATATGGACTTGTATATGTGGACAAATTGTCATATATATATAGATATGGGTATGTATGGGAAATGGGCCATTTATACTCAGTACGTTCCATATTAATACCTTGAGAAATAATACCAGGCTTTCTGCTGAATATTATGGATGAAAAATCATATATGGACATATCAGAAATTGGGCAGGCATGGGAATACCATATATGGACATATATAATTTGTCTCGCGGTTGAGTTATTCGAGTATCGTTGTTATATTTATCCATATATGGCAGTCCAGATTAATATTAATCGTTAAGTCTCGTTGTGTTTGATATGGCTCGCACGCCACTGGCGCCCCCTGGGAGAAATATATAGCCGGCTTTTCGTTGATGTGATTAATTTAATCAGGGGATTGTTTTTAAGAGCAGCAGGAAGAAGGGACTCAATGCACAAAAGGCAGACAGAGGACAATTTATGCCATATATAAGTCGCATTTTTTTAGATATTACTTTAGGGAATTATTGCCTTGTATATGGGGGAGGAAAAATTGACCCAATATAGGAATGGGCATGCAACTTGGGACCTCTGATATGTGTTCTTTTTGGCAAATAACTATTATATATGGCCATATATATGCCCAATTTCTGATATGTCCATATATGGAATTTCCCATGTATAATTTTTCAAACGATTTGCAAGATTTTTATCCAAATCGGATGATATCCATTCCGTGACCACATTTTCCCTCGAGAGTGATCCAGGGGGATTTCCCATATCAGCCGTATCAATCTTGAGCCTTCACTCCATCAATGCTTATCCTTTCAAAGTGCTTGATTGAGTTTATGCTCCAGTCGTGCTCAGATAAGGCTGCACTCGGAAGGAGGTCAAAGGTCGAGTAAACCCTAAGCTCAGGTAGTTTTTTTTGTATTTTCTTGCATATATGGGAATATCTCTTATTTGAATTTATGGCTTAAAAAAATTGTTAAAAATGTCCACAAATTTCATGAAATTTCCCATAAATCGAAGCAATTTTTTTGGTTAATAAAATTGGGTTGGTTTTTGTTTTTGGTAAAAGAACCTGATTTTTTTAAATCTGTTAACAATGTGAAATTTTTAACCTTACATTATCGGATTAATGTTGGTATAGCTCAAATAAATGTGCAAAACGTGGAAAATGTACACAATTCACTAAATTACAAAAAATGTACAAAACGTACAAAAATGTGTAAAATTCTCAAAATGTACAAAATGTGTAAAACGTACAAAAATGTACAAAATGTGTCAAATGTACAAAATGCAGAAAATGTACAAAATGTGTAAATGTACAACATATCTAAAACATGAACAAAATGTACAACATATGTAAAACATGAAGAAAATGTACAACATATGTAAAACGTGAACAAAATTTGTCAAATGTTCAACGTTCACAACATGTGTAAAATGTACAAAATGTCTAAAACATGTACAAAATGCAGAAGATGTACAAAATGTACAACATATGTAAAACATGTACAAAATGTGTCAAATGTACAAAATGCAGAAGATGTACAAAATGTATAACATATGTAAAACATGTACAAAATGTGTCAAATGTACAAAATATACAACGTTTGCAACGTACAAAATGTACAACATATGTAAAACATGAACAAAATTTGTCAAATGTTTAACGTTCACAACATGTGTAAAATGCACACAATGTCTAAAACATGTGTAAAATGTACAAAATGTCTAAAACATGTGTAAAATGTACAGTTGGTGTAAAACTCACAAAATGTACAAAATGCAGAAAACACAAAACGTACAAAATAACGTAAATGGTAATAATAATCAACTAAAAATTTTGAATTTTTTTTTGTATTATCATTTCTATAAAAAAAACTGGAACTTAAGTTTATAAAACCACAATTGTATAGTTGAGAAGAAGGGGGAGGAGAAGGAGGGGGTTAAACGTGGGGGTTGCATCTCAACTATTTAGCCCATACAAGAAGAAGAAAAAACCCACAAAAGATAGTTTTAGGGGGTATTGAAAACAATTTCTCCCCCTTAAACCTATGAAAAGCACATACATGGTTAGGAAATAGGAGAGAAAAACTGACAAATGACGGGGATAACAATGGAATACAGGGTGAAAAGAAGAAGGTGGAACCCCCTTTTAGGGCACCCTTAGGTCACCCCTAAGAAATAACCCACCCACCTCCCATGAGGGGATGATTTTCCAACGTGAGTTCAAAAAATAAAACATTTACTATATATGTACCGTACGTGTTATGAACATTCCATAAATTCGAATGGAGGCGGCCATTTTGTGGAACCAAATAACGTGGGGAAGATGACGAGTCTATACTGTACGAGCTTAAAAAGACTGTGTTTATATCATGTTTTTTTATGGAGAAATTTAACATGTGGATTACCATATATGGGTATAGACCATATATATGACATGTTCCATACGTGTCCACCCACATTGGTAATGGCATTTCGTTCCAACTTCTGGTATATAATTTGCAGGGGAAAATCCCTTCGGAATAAACATTTATCCGCCCACCAGGGGGAAATAGCGTCGCAGATGCGTGAATATGGGGCCGCATATGTGCCATTTTTTTCTCTTTTGTTTCCAATGGCAATGATCGAAAAGGGAGTGCGTTGCATTGTGGGCGTGTAACGTCCGCCATTTTTAAGTGCGCGCACGTGTTCGGGGCTGCTCCTTTTTCCAGGCCCTTATCTTTAGGGACCTCTGAAAAAAAAGCACAATGACCCCACCCCCGCTTAGCCCCATTCATCCCTCCATCAATTTAACCTCCGTATTGCGCAACTTAGGCCCCCCATTCAAACCTTGGTTAGGATAAATCAATTCATCAAATTGGGTTTTATTATATACGCCTTCTCCTCATGCAGCGCCCCCTACAAATCACACAATCTTATTTGGTATATTGGAAGCTGGTTTGTAATCCTTATAGCATCACTTTTTTTAACATTAATGTATGTTAGCAGTGAATGCGAATTACGAACGGTAAATGAAGCCGGTGTGTGCCGTGACGTTTGCTTTTGCCCAATTCAAAATGGCGGCAAAAGTATAAAATTTCGTTTTTTGCTTATGTTAGACATTTATAAAGCTGAAATGGGGTATTTCAATATGCCGTTAGAATTCTCGAATTTCGCTTTGCACATTTTTGGAATATTTTCAACTAGAATTTTTGTCAAAAATGTATTTGATATAGTATCCCACAATGTTTAAAAATATTGTCAAAATTTCGTTTTGCACTTAAACGTAGATTGCCCGTTTCAAAATGGCGACAGTCTTCCAATTTCGTTTTGCACGTATTAGTTTGAAGCACGAGAAACCTGGATTCGAATCTATGTTCCAAAATTCCGTTTTGTACTCGCACGTGCACATTTGGCTGTTGCACGAGACCAAATTCAAGATGGTGTACGCTTACTCGTAGATTCCCCTTTTCAAAATGGCAGAAGTCTTCCAATTTCGTTTTGCACATATTAGATATTTTAAAGCGTGAAAAACCTGGAATCTAATCTATGTTCCAAAATTCCGTTTTGTACTCGAACGTATCCCGTTGCGCACATGCGCACGTGCTCGTTTGGCTGTTGCACGAGACCCAATTCAAGATGGCGTACGCTTAAGTTGAATAATGTGGGATATATTAAATTAGGGACCCTCGTCACGTGATGAACAAATATCATAAAATAATGCATTTTTCTGATCAATGTGTGCATTTTTGTGTAGTTTCTTGACTGCTAATCAACTACGATTATCATAATACTGCAACATAAAAAAGTTATGAGAAAATTTTCCCCCGCCAGCAGGTGTTGTGTTCGGATATTGCTGAAAAAACCCAAGAAATCGATAGAATTGCAGTTGGATGATATTGGTTTGCAATGGCTGGAATACTAATAGGGACTTTTTATAAAGTTTGTTAAAGATTGACTGTGGTCACGGAAAAGCTTTCAACCATGTTGATTGAACCGAATTGGATAAAACTTTGAGTGTTATAATAAATAATAGTAATAATATGACCATATATAGGGTCATAAAGGCCCGTACAATTAAGAGCCCTATATGTTCTTACTATAACTATTGTCATTATTGCAGGCCCTAACAAATAAGAGCCCTATATTCAACTATATTTTTTGTTGTTGCAGGTGAAGATCTGGTTCCAGAACCGTCGTTCCAAGTACAAGAAGCTGATGAAGGCATCTCAGCAGCCGGGTCAAGGTGGTCAAGGCGGTGGTCAGAATACGAGTAACGGGTTACAACAGTCGAGTCCGGCGGGTCCGGCCGGTGGTCCCCAAAGCCCCCAACCCCCTCAGACCCACAGTCCGGTAAACCAGTCGGGCGGCGGCGGCTACTTGCCCGGTCCGGTCAGTGGCAACAGTTCGCACTCTCCGGTCATAAGCCCACCGGTCAGCACCAGCCCCTGGGAACTGAATGCCCCTAAGGGCCTTCAAGGGACAACTAACAATTACATCCCTCAATATTCCTGGTATCACAATACGGACAATTCTGTAATGACGCAACAGATATTAACATAATGAAGAGGAGGCACCTTGGTTTTTTCACCTCTTTTTTCTTGTTTTTTTTTGTGTTTTTTTGTGGTTGCTACTACTGAAAACGAAAGATTGAAAAACCAAGATTCTTCGTGATTCTTGCCGGGTTTTTTGCTCTTTTGCCGAATACGGAATAAGCGTCGGGAGAACGACGGACGCTGGCTGCTTTTTGGTTTAGGGGATTTCGTTTCTTGACGCCAGGTGGCGACACAACACCTTTTTGTTTTTATTCTCGAATATATGGTTCTTAAGTCTGCTAGTATTTTTGGTAAAATTTTTTATCAAGATTTAGGAAATTAGCAAAAAATGTTCAATGTTTCACGATTTCTTTTTTTTTTTTTTTTTTTTTTTTTTTGAAAAAGCTGGTAAATTTTGGTGAAACATTTGGTAAATTTCTGTTTTCAAACTGCCTGTTTTTCCGAATTTCTGATTTTAAATTATCAGAAGTTTTTGTGACTTAAATTTGAAGAAAAAGTTTTCCAAATTTGCCATAATTTTCCACATTTGGGTAAATTGTTCAGTACAGAAAAAAACAACCTCAGCACAGACATTGTGAAATTGTCAGAAGTTTTTGTTATCTTTGAAATAGTATTTTTGCTAAATTTAAGAAAAACGTTTTCAAAATTTACCAAGATTTTCCACATTTGGGTAAATTTTGATTAGAAAAACCTCCACTACACACACAACATTGTCAAATTGTCAGAAGTTTTTACCAATTTTTAAATAGTCTTTTTGTCAAATTTAAAAGAACAATTTTTCCAAAATGTACCACAATTTTCCACATTTGGGAATTCTTTAGTACAGAAAATCTCAATACACACATTGTCAAATTAACAGAAGTTTTTTTCGGAATTTATAGAAATTTTTAAATACTTTACTCCAAATTTTTAAAAAAAGTTAATCCAAATTTATCGAAACTTTACAACAGTTCATAGGTTTTTTTTTCAGAATTTTAAATAACTTTCAATATTTCATAATACTTTAAGTTTTGAAATTTTCAAATAATCTTCTCCAAAATTTTAAAATATGTAATTTTGACGAAATTCACGAAAACCTTGCACATCATTTCAGAAATATTCAACATTTTTTTTTACAAAATTTTTAAAAAGTTAACAGTTTTTGTATTTGTGTTTATACATTACAAAAACTGTAAACTATTTAACTATCATTTGGTGTAAAAGCAGACTTAACTTAAAATCCAATAAAAATTTGCAAAAAATTGCACAAAACAAAATAATTCCCTGAATCGTGTTTAAAGAAACGAAATTCACCGAAGCGCCGTTGCAGCGAAACAAAAAAAAAGCGTCTAAATATCGCCATTTTCTCCCGCATGATGGCGCTTGGTGCGTTCGGCCGGATATGACGTTGTGCAAAAGGATAAAAGAAGGACCAATATGGCGTCTCGACCAGCAGAAGCAGCCGCCATCTTGTTTTTGGAATTTTTTTTGATTTTTTTTTGGCAATTTGTAATCCACACTTTGTATAATCAACGATCATCGTTTTCATCGACTTTTAATTATTATCATTTCGCGTAAAAATCAAGAAATACAAAAATAATATCCAGCATCGAAACCACCAAAAACTTCACACAAAACCCAAAAGTGCGTCGGCGGCCATTTTTGTTCTACTGGCGTCACTTCCGGACCTGTTTTTTTTTCTCTTTATCCATTCCATCCTCCCACAATGCATTTCGAGATGACGTCACCTGGTTTTTTTTGTTGTTTTTCTTAGAACATTTCTAAAAAAAGGTCAGTCACACCATTTCGTTGTCATTTTTGTGGGTAAAACAAACGTCGATAGAGGGAGCTAGCGTCGCTATGGTTCAAAGGGCATGACAGTTATATGTAATTACTAATTTAAAACATTGTCTAAATTGTTGATTAAGTAGCATTGATTAACTTAATCGGTCGTTAAAACCCCCAGGAGCCTCTAATTTGAGTTAACGATGAAATTGGCCGATTACTTTAATTGGCGTTGGTGCAACACTGCTTTAAACAACTAGAATTATGTTAATACAGTGTTGTTTGCTAATTTTCGACAGTTAATGACCTATTACGTTAATTAACGTTGGTGCAACACCACTGTAAGCAACTAAAATTATGTTGAAACAGTGTCAATTTTCGGATCTTAATCGCCGATTAGGTTAATTGACGCTTGTGCAACACCACTGTAAGCAACTATAATTCTGATAAAAACAGTGCTGTTTGCAAATTTTTGACCCTTAATCACCAATTACGCTAATTGACGTTGGTGCAACTTGATTTTCAAGAAGTTAAAATGTGTTTAGACTTATCTTTGATTGCACATTTTTGATACTTAATCACCGATTACGTTAATTGCCGTTGGTGCAACTTGATTTTCAAAAAGTTAAAATGTCTTTAGACTTATCTTTGATTGCAAATTTCTGACTCTTAATCCCCGATTACGTTAATTGACATTGGTGCAACTTGATTTTCAAGAAGTTAAAATGTCTTTAGACTTATCTTTGATTGCAAATTTTTGATACTTAATCACCGATTACGTTAATTGACGTTAGTGCAACTTGATTTTCAAAAAACTAAAATTCTGTTAAAACAGTTTATTATCTTTGCTTGCACATTTTAATCACTTAATCAACGATTAGGTTAATTGACATTGGTGCAACACCACATTTAAAATGCTGAAATTATGTTGAAAAAAGTTGGGTTTTTTTTAATTTTTTGACACTTAATCACCGATTACGTTAATTATTTAACGTAATTTGTGTTAAATTCACGTAAATTCACCCATGTTGTGGCGCTGTCATCGCCCCCAACAAATAGAGGCCATCTATCGACGACATAATCATAATTTATATTTGTACAGTAAACATTTGAACGTGTGTAAACGATGACGTAACTGGCACGTGACTCTCCCTCATCCTCTCGTTCCTTTTATCTCTCGCACGTGAGTTTTCATTGTTTTTTGTTTCATCTAAAAGCGCCATCTGTGTTGCAATTTAAAAACCTTTTTTTTTTTGTCCATCGTGTTTTTAATTTATTTGTTTCAACTTAAAAAAAAAACATGTGAATTTTTTGAAAAATCTAAATGAGGGAATTTTTTGAGACGAAAAACGAGCTAATGTTGATTTTTATTTTGTTTTTTGTTTTTTTGTTTTTTTGTATAGTTTGTTCAGTTTTAGTCGCCGATCACAAAAATACCTTCCTCTCTCTCTTTCCCCACCTTTAAAAAAAGAGGCAAATTAATAAAAAAAAATACGATCACGTGTACATTTTGAATCAAGTGTAATAAATATTGAAAGTGAAAATGAATATTTTGTTTTTATAACTTATTCGCGGTTGAGTTTTTCACTTTTTTGATAGGATTTTAATTATTATGATAATTTAGTGATAATTAAGAAGTTTTGTTAGGAATTTGGTTACCACTTATGTTTTAGATTATTTGTGGTGAGATTGTTGACTGGCTAACACAACTAATAACCAACGCATTTAGTCATTTATAAATAGTACTGTATACGTAGCCATGGCCATACATGTTTTTGGACATTAATGGAAATATTATTGATGTCCAATTTCTGATATGACAATTTATGAACAGGTATGTCATATATGATTATACATGTCCAATTTCTGGTACCTATGACTATTTATAATTAAGTATGTCATAAATGATAATACATGTCCAATTTCGGATATGACTATTAATAAACAAGAATATCATATAATATTATAAATGTCCAATTTCTGGTATGAAAATTTATGGACAAGTATGACAAATATGATTATACATGTCCAATTTCTGGTCAATCAAGTTTGTCATATAAGATTATTTATGTTCGATTTATGATATGACTATTGACAATCAAGTATGTCATAAATGAATATATATGTATAATTTCTGATATGACCATTTATGGACAAGTATGTCATATAAGATTATTTATGTCCAATTTCTGATATGACTATTGATAAACAAGTATGCCATATGGGATCATACATGTCCAATTTCTGATATGACAATTAATGGATAAGTATGTCATATATATAATTTTACACGTCCAATTTCTGGTCAGACCATACTGATATACAAGCATGTCACTTAGGGATTATACATGTCCAATTTCTGATTTAACCAGTTATGGACAAGTATGCCTTCCATGTTTATTTTTAACATGTCCATACATGTCATTATAATACGGCGTTACCTCTATGACATGCATACGTATATGACTCTTTATACATCATATGTGCCCTTATCAGACCTGGTTAAAAAAACAATAGATTTCTATTGTTATTTGGCCTATTGTTTTCTATTGGTTTTATTGGTTTAAATTGTTTTCTATGGTTTTCTATTGTTCAGTCAATACAGCTAAACCAAAGAAGTCAATACAGGAACCATAGAAAACAATTAAAATCAATAAAGTGGCCAAATAACAATAGAAATCTCTATTATTTTTTTTCCACCAGGGTATAATTGTAGTATTAATACTACAATATCCCATTGCCTCTTAAGTTATATTTTTCATATCTACAGTATATATATTTTTTTGTTTCCATCCTTCAGAGTTGTGAATGTGGTTTTTTTTTTGTGGATGTGGGTTTAGTGTTTTTGTACCCCTCATTTTTCCTCGATTTTCGGCTTCTTTTGAGCTTTGTTTCGAGCGTTGGATTGGCATCGTCATAACACCGAGCTGGAGCTTATATAAAATCGTATATTTTTATTACTTTATGAATACTAACAAATACTTCTAACACTTTCCGACTGCTTTAAAAAGCGTGAAAAAGCCTTCTTACCTTCTTACATTTCTCAGATTTATTGAGTTAACATCGTCGTTAATGCTTAATACGCCCTTTATACTAATTTTTATAAGTTTAACCACCTCGATGCTCTTGACAAATTTTACCTAAATTTCTCAGCTCTATGGCGCCACCTTATTATAGTCTACCCCTCTGCTAACGTCTAGGCTGCCGCCAGGGGGTGATGGCGGCACACAGCGCCATCTGTTGACTAATGGGGGATAAAAGTTCAAGATAAAACTAGTTTCTTTGCTTTTTTGTATTTTTTGCATTGAAATATACGTATATGTGCAAATCGAAAAAACCCGCTTTGGTTAACTGTTCTCTAGTACAAATCGAAAAAGCATACCATACTTTGGTCAGGCTGAGACTTTTTTCAAGTGCAAATCGAAAAGAAGAACAGATTTTTCAAATCGAAAAAATAACAATACTTTGTTGAAGCTGTTCTCCAGTACAAATCGAAAAAGCACGCCAATTTTTTGTCAGACTGAGACTGTTCTCAAGTGCAAATCGAAAAAAAGAACACTTTTTTAAACTGTTCTCGAGTGCAAATCGAAAAATAACAATACTTTGTTGAAGCTGTTCTCTAGTACAAATTGAAAAAGTACGCCATATTTTTGTCAGGCTGAGACTTTTCTCCAGTGCAAATCGAAAAGAACACATTTTTTTAAACTGTTCTGGAGTGCAAATTGAAAAAATAACTACTTTGTTGAAGCTCTTCTCTAGTGCAAATCGAAAAAAAGAACTACTTTGTTCAAGCTGTTCCCGAGTGCAAATAAAAAAGAACAAAATTTTGGTATCGCTATTCTCTAGTGCAAATCGAAAAGAAGAGCAAAAAATACTTTGTTGAAGCTGTCCCCGAGTGCAAATCGAAAAAAGAACAAAACTTTGGTATTGCTATTATCTAGTGAAAATCGAAAAAGCACGACATACTTTGGTCTGGCTGAGGCTGTTCTGAAGTGCAAATCCAAAAGAAGAACAAAAAAACCTATTTAAACTGTTCATGAGTGCAAATCGAAAAAAAAACAAAAAACTATGGTATGATTGTTCACGAGTGCAAATCGAAAAACAGAACAGTAAAAATGCTTTGGTTAGTCTGGAACATTATTTCATATACTGTATTTAATTGGCAATACTGTTTTATTAATTACTTAAGGCATATAAGTATGACAATATTTGGTTTATTTCATATATGGCAATATTCGATTTATTCTATAAATGTCAAAACCAGAAATTGGACATAATGTATAGGTGGGGGTCATTATTATATTTGGCCCTTAACTTATTTAAAACATAAAAAATTGTCGCAAATTGGTATTTAAAAACATTTGGAACAACAGATTTGGAATGCGAAGAAAGAATTTCGAAGGAAACGCGCGTGCAACTCGCCACGAGAGTTCGGGTCCCCTAGGATAAGGTAACATCCGAAATTTATTTTATTCAAATTTTCACCGCTTCCCTTAAAAGGTAAGTTTCTAAACTCCGTTTAATATTTCCATTAAATCGAATTGAAAAATTCATTTATATTTTAATCGTTGTTTTAAAACTATTTCTGTTTTTTTTTTCTACCGTCGTTTATGTTTTAGAGATTTTGTTCACCCGATGACGTCATCGGTACTTCCGGTCAAGTCGCGTGTGGTCCGGTATTAGTCGCAGGTTGTCTCGAAGGAGGTAAGAATTGGATTTTTCAATAAATACAATATTTATTTCATCGTTTTACCTGAAAATCTGTGAAATATTTTATTTATAAGACGATATTTTATTAGAAGGAGTGTTTTATTAGTCGTTTTCATTAAGATTTTAAATCTGAAAATCCATTTGAAGTGCGTGTCGCTTTAGGCCTAATTAATCGAGACGTTATATTATGTCAAGGCACACTGGACAATGGGCTAAAATTGTCAAGGCACACTGAACCAATGGCGGCACACCACTTCATGCATTTCAGTTTATATTTTATTTTTGCTCTTTTACAGAAAAGTGCTTCGGTAAAATTGACGTCTGAATTTGTGCTTCGTTATTGTGATCGGTTACAAGTCGCGAAAATGTAAAAATTCGACAGTTTTGTGCCCTAAGGAGGATCAGAAGAAGCCAATTGGAACACATGGAGAGACCTTCATATTATAATCGAAGAATTGGTAAGTTATTTTATATTCATTTATATATATTTTATTGGTGAAAAATTTGGTTTTATTTAGTTTTACGCAATTATTTTTACTGAAATATTGCTTGGTCGGTTAAGAGAGAGAGGTAAACGGTTAATACGGAGTGTAATGATATTATTTTCAAAAAACATTAATTAATAGACTTGTTCAAATATTTTTGGATGAATATTGTGTTAATTGGTCGTGTGTGAGGGGTCCTTGAAAATTTGTGTGGGCTTTGAAATCCTTGAAATATGCTTGAATTTGTGATGAACAATTTTTGTTCTAAATTCTCTTGAAAATTCTTCACAGACTTTTTGGATGAATATTTTTATAATTTGTAGTGTGTGAGAGGTCCTTAAAATCCTTGAATTTTGGGGGCTCTATATTTTTTTTAAGTTCTACAGAAAACTGTTCATAGACTTTTTTTTGATAAATATTTTGATAATTAAACGTGTTCGAGAGGTCCTTGAAAATTTGTATGGGCTTTGAAATCCTTGAAATATTCTTGAACTTGGGATGAACAATTTTGTTCCAAATTCTCTAGAAAATTCTTCACAGATTTTTTGGATGAATATTTCCATATAAGTTGTCGTGGGGGTCCTTGAAATCCTTGAATTTAGGATGAATATTTTGATAATTTGTGGCGGGAGGGGTCCTTGAAATTCTTCAAGGAATTGGTCTTTTCTCTTATTATCTTGTTTGAGGGGTCCTTGTAAATTTGAGGGATGGGCCTTGAAATCCTTGAACTTTGTTTGAATTTGGGAGAACAATTTTTGTACACATTTTCAGAAAGTTGTTCAGACTTTTTTGAGGAATATATTGATAATTGTCATGGAAGGGTGCTTGAAAAATTTAAGAATGAGCCTTGAAATCCTTGAACGAATCCTTTGGAATGGATATTGCCATAATTTGTCGTGGAAGGGGTTCTTGAAATCCTTGAATTTAGGATGAATATTTTGATAATTGGTCGTGAGAGGGGTCCTTGAAATCCTTGAACTATGCTTGAATTTTGGATGAATATTTCCATAATTTGTCGTGAGAGGGGTCCTTGAAATCCTTGAACTATGCTTGAATTTTGGATGAACTTTTTTCAAATTCTCTATACAAATCTCTAGATTTTCTGTAGTTTTCTGAGAGCGCCGGTTAAGCCGGAGAGCCTAATAAGGGGTCGGTTAATAGGGGTTGATAATAACTAAATTTAATATATGAAATTAATGTAGGTTTAATTTGTCCAATTGAATGTAAATGATAGTTTTATTTTCCAACACTTGATTATGTAACCCTGAAACCGTTTTTTCAACCATGAAAAAACATGAGATTTCCATCGTGAACATCAACCAACCATAAACACTTTTGCTTAGAGAGGTGTAACAAAAAGCGAATTAATGTTATTAATTACAAAAACATCAAAAGAGACGGTTTTTCCCCTTCTTTTGATGATACTAACGCGTGTTTATGGTTATTACTTGGTTTTTTTTTAAATGTTACTTCCTCCATAATCCACGGGTCTTCCTAAAAATGTATACTATTTAGCTGTGGTCACGAAATGGATTTCAACTTGGCTGAAATCTATTCTGTAACCACGATTTTAAAACTGATTAGTGGTTTATAACATTGTTATTCCATAACTTTTATATGTTCTTCCATATTTATGAGATTTTCCCAAAGATTCATTCTATGCAGCTGAGGTCATGGAATGGATTTCATCCTATAGCTGAAATCTGCTTTCAGCCAAGTTAAAATCCATTCTGCGACCACAGCTATGGAACCACTAAACAGTTAAGAAATTCATGGCTTCATAACTTTTGAATGTACCTCCATATATCTGATGTGTGCCTGAAGATTTATTCTATTTAGTCGTGGTCAAGGAATGGATTTCATCCTAGCTGAAATCTGTTTTCAACCAATTTGTAATCCATTTTATGACCACAATTTTAAACTAATTACTGAATGCTTTTAAATCTATAAATACTTCCACATCTCTGTATCTATGCCTAAAGATAGTCGTTTAGATGCGGTCATTGTTTAGATTTCATCCTAGCTGAAACCCGATTTCACCTAGGATTAAATCCATTTCGTGACCTGAAATTTTTTTCCTTATTTTTGAAAGGACCCCATTGTTAAATATACCATGTGTTTCTCGTGAAACACATTTTCCTTTATGTAAGGGCACCACGCGACCGAACAATGTTAGCTTCCAAAGTGACCATTAACGAGTGCCCTAAGCCACGCCCCCGCTCCTAGTGCCCCCTCTCGGTTGTATTTTCGGGGTCCTTTGACAATAGCCTTCCATGTCAATATGCAAATGAGAAGGGGTTCCAAAATCCACCCACGCACGCCGTTGAAGGGTCCTCATTTGCATAAAAAGGAGCAAAGGGCCGTTGAGCCCATTATCAAAAAAAGGGGAGGAGTCGACCATTGAATAAATAGAATATTGATGCATCATCCCATTGTTAGAGGGCGCGAGTGGCGTTCTCCATGGCTCATCCCATAGAAAACGTTTGTCACCGAGGGTCTCAATGGGCCTCAATAGGTCCCAGCAGGGGGCGCCAGACGCCTTAATATGCAAATTTCTATGACTAAATAAGCCATATTGAAGACATTGAATCGCTAGGGGGCGTTACCGTCGCTCTGTGGCTCAGGGCCCTAGGAGGCGTTGGTGGCATCCGCTTGTTAAAATTTTGGAACACCCGCAGGTGCATAATAAGCCAGATTCGCGTGATAATGGACCCATTGTTTAGGCACGTCTTTAGAACTTTATTAGGCCTAACTTTGGCACGTTGGTCCTAGAGATAAAAGTAGGACCTATTTCAAGTAAGAGACAAAACTAACCCACGCGGGTCAAAGGTCACATCAATTCCATCTGGCCAATGAATAAGCTTATTATCACTTGAGTAAGAATGCTTTATACAATGACATAGACATTCAAAATGGAACTGATGACGTCATGCTGTGTTTTTACCGTCATGCAATGCCAGGTGGGGTTTGAAATTTGGTTCTTGATCTGGTAGTTATAGATGGCTAAACCAGTAAGTCGACATGTCTGGAAATATGCCCATACATACCCAAACTCAGGTATACCCAATCTTACGTATGTGCCAATCTCATGTGTGCCCAATCTCAGGTATGCCCATAAATATGTCTATATACCCAATCTCAGGTATACCCATATATGTCCTTATACCCAATCTCATGTGTGCCCAAACTCAGGAATTCCCATATACCCATTCTCATGTGTGCCCAATCTCAGGTATGCTCATATATGTCCTTATACCCAAACTCAAGTATGCCCAATCTTATGTATGTATGTGCCAATCTCATGTGTGCCTAATCTCAGGTATGCCCATATATGTACTTATACCCAACCTCATGCAGGCCCAAATTCAGGTATGCCCATATATGTCCATATACCCAATCTCACGTGTGCCCAAACTTAGGTATGTCCATATATGCCCAATCTTAGATATGTATATACCTAAACTCAGGTATGCCCATATATACCCAATCTTAAGTATGCCCATATATGCCCAATCTCAGGAATGGCCAAATATACCCAATCTCAGTAATGCCCAGATATACCCAATCTTGCATATGCCCATACATACCCAATCTCAGGAATGCCCATATATACCCAATCTCAGGAATGCCCATATTTACCCAATCTCAGGAATGCCCAAATATACCCAATCTCAGGTATGCCCATATATACCAAATCTCAGGTATGCCCATATTTACCCAATCTCGGGAATGCACAAATATACCCAATCTTACATATGCCCAAATATACAAAACTCAGATATGTCCGTATATACCTAATTTCGGGTATGTCCTTATACGAGTAAGCGATTTATTAAAAAAATATAGGTTCTATTTCCTGGTGCCATTTTCCATATCTACCCATATATGGGTCAACCCGTATACGTATATACTCATATATTAAATGTGGACAAAAAAGTTTCTTATGTATATAAGTTGTATAAAGAAGTGCTCTCAAGTTGACATTGTTAATTTAGCCTCGCATGTCCATATATGGCTTGAGTAGGGTGTATAGTTACTCCGTAGCACGAGACAAAGTACAATTGGAGTTGTTCGGCGTCTTAAGTCTAACAATGGCCGTCCTGTTTCGTCCTTCTGTACGCTTCAGTGCCAAACACAAAAATAAAACAACTTTCTGCTTTGGAAAAACTCGCACTTTTCATGTTTTAAAACCACTAGCTGGGCTTCGAAATTTAACATCACGCGAACACGGGCTTAAGCAACACACTCAGTTACAACATAAAAAACATGTAAACTGCGTACATACATACATTCAGGAGAAACCTGAAACATTGTATTCCTCAACTTGTTCAAGAATGCGGACCTGTCTCCATCAAAAAGTTCAAGAATCCATCAACAAACTCATCCAGTTAAGGGGGGATTACAACCTATCACTTTTAATGGGTGAAATTTTAAAACACAATCACAGCCAAACAAAAAGATTTTAAATAAAAATAAAAATTGTTTAAAATAGCTTGATAAATCAGCAAGTGCATCATATTGTTGTTTTTCACTTTGAAATAGTAGATTTTTTTTAAATTAATAAACAAGTTTGAAAAATTTCCGTTATTTTGCACATTCTGCCAGCAGGTGGCAGCATCAGATAGGCAAGTTGTGAGTGCACAAATTCCAATAATAATTTATTTAAAAAAATCTATTTTAATGTGAAAAATGACACGATCAGTAATTTGCAACAATTTTTGTGAAATGGTGATTCCGAGAGATTTTTGTTAATATAAATCCCCTGATACTCGACAGTATCAATGACTGTGTACTTGGATGTACACAAAAAAAAATGGACTGGTGGCGCCATCTGTGTCCATACACAAATGTGATGTGCAGCTGCTGTGTATATATATGTACAATGTAACGCGTGTGTCGATCGATAGGGGGCGTGCGCAAACGCCCAAAAATACAACAAGAAAGCCTGAGGGTGGGGGTGTCACCCTGCCTTCCATATCCGGACAATTCAAGATGGAGTCCAAGGGGGCGTGGTCAAGCACGAGACGAGGTTTTAACGACCCGTCGTCGCCACATGTCCAAATAGGGCGTGTGTGTACACACACTGGACGAGTGGACACTCGATGACCACTCCTGTATATGGCGTGGAACAAAAAGACGTATCGGTAAACATCACACGCAGGTCATTCATTGACCATACACCATCAATTATGGAATGATGACATGCTTGGAATGACCGTTAAAAAGAATGATTGAACGTGCTAATGCCACGTGCCACCTATTTGAATTTAAGGAGTTATTATGACGCCAAGATTGACCGTGGGGAAGAATGCTTCAATCCTGGAATGATGAACACGTGCACTGTATGCTACGCTTCATACTCTCGGGAAGACATGTCCATATATATTTCTCTTTGAAAGACATGTCCATATATGGCATTCTCAGTATTTCTGTGAAAACCATGTCCATATATGGCATTCTAAGGGCCGGTTGCACCAACAGAGGTTAAGAATAACCTAGGGTTAACCTGTTCTATAACACTAGGTTAACCCAC
>JAQGBW010001034.1:0-30299 GCA_034698625.1 Julus scanicus | reverse complement strand
ATAGGAATCTGCACGCATAACGGCCGTAAAACGAAACATTTTGGGCCGTATATCG
Organism: Julus scanicus; assembly: GCA_034698625.1. NCBI lineage: Eukaryota > Metazoa > Arthropoda > Diplopoda > Julida > Julidae > Julus > Julus scanicus. The sequence goes on along the minus strand of JAQGBW010001034.1, from coordinate 30,244 downwards.
AAAACGTGCCATAATTAAAAAAAGGCCGTTATAGCGAATGGCCGTATAAAGAGCGGCCGAATATCGAGGTATGGGTGTATTTTAGGTGCAGGGTTCGCTTCCTGGTTGAGGTCGGTGGTAGATTTTACTGATGGGAGAAATTCCCTCCTTGAGATGAGTTTTAAACCAAGGTCCCTTTAGATTTTGGCACGTTAAGGACCCCTCGAGAGGGGGTTGAAAGTTCACCCTCGTAGGCAAAATTTGCAGGTAGGTGATGAAGGCTCATCCCCTGGCATTGGTGTTTAGTCCTCGTTTTGCAGAAATAGGCCAACGTTAAAAATCAACAAACAAACAAACAAATCGCCATTGATAGCATTTCTGATCGATTTAGCATTCCCTCATCTCCCAATCGACAGCAGTGCCTGCGTCAACGGGATTTCGGTTCACGTTTTTTATCTTTTTTTGTGGCTCCTCGGTGCACTTCTTGACCTCTGGTTCATTCTTCTTAGCATTTGTTCCCGTTCGTGTTGACACTTCCCCATTTCTGTTGTCGCAAACGTTTTTTCGTGATTTTCAGACTCTGCCTTGTTTGCTCGGCCATGTTTATCGGTATTTGTGTACAAAGCGTACACCCGAACGGAATTCCTCTTTCTTCTCGTTCGTGCGCGGCCAATCGTCAAAAAGGACGACAAAAGGGGAAAAAAATTCTATAATTTGACAGCTTAAATATATGCTCTTGTGTACCCGGTGTGAAATGGCTGGCGTTTGTAGGCAGTCGGCTGCGCACCATTTTTTCTTTTCTTTCTTCTGTTTGTCGAAAATAATGATACATGTGCGTTCACTGTTGTTGTCCAAAAGCATCTCAGAGGTGTGTTGAATACAAAATGCTAATGCACTTTGACAAGCCGCAGGTTCTCTCCTCGGGACGCAGGTGGCGCCACCGGGAATCGCGAACCTGTGACTGTTGTAGCCTTTAGGTGGACCTTTTATAAGGAACCATTCAAAAAGGACGTCCCCGTTATTCCTTTAACCTCCCCCCTCCCCCTAACCCTGTCCACACTGTGTCCATTTTATCTCAGATTCCCCCCCCCTCCTCTCCTCCCCCTCATGGACGTCGTCATAGACTGCACATGCGCAGTAGCTCTGTGCGGAGACTTTGGTCATGTGAAGTGTGACCATCTGCAACCAATACAAGATTTTGACTGACTTACCAAAAACTAAAAAATACCATCATTAATGGACATTCAAAATGGCTCTACCTCCCCACACACTTAATTGCCCACCCTTTCTTGAGGACGTCCTTTTTGAATGGTCCTTAAACCCTTATCTGAAAACTAATTTGAAGGTTGACTACTAACAACTTCAAATTCACTTCACTACAAAGTACTTGCGAATTAGATAATGGAGCCACTGTTTTGGAGCTATTGTTAATGGAACTGACCAAATAATGAGATCACATTTCGTATATGAGGAAGATTTGCAAATTCAAGTCAACAGTTTTTTTTATCAAACTTCACTGAATTCACATGAATTCAATACAAAGTTCATGTTCAGTGATTTCAAATCCAATGCAATCACGATCGTCCTGCCTCGAGAACTTGTTTGAGTCAACTTTTGCTTTATGTATTATTTCAACGGGTTAAAATCTCCGTGACATAACTATATATAAGGGTCGTCGACACATTTTCTGCAAAAATAAACCAGTATAGTGGAAGATTCCTGCAAACAACCGAGAAGTCCGTTCCCAATGGTGAATCTACAATTTACGTTTATCAACCCATAACGAACTAAAGTGGAAAACTATTAAAATGCATTCTGAATGTCTTCTGCAACTAGGCGTTAACTTCTTTATTGACTTCAGCTGCAAAATGAACTCTAGTAAAGGTTTATTAAGAGCCACAAAAACCCTGTTGATTTTTTCCCGTCCAGTTGACAGTTTTGGTTTACCTGATCTATAACAAAGCTGTATCGCACATGAAATTTTAAGATAACAGCTCAAAAACAGAAGATTTTTCAGAAAAAGCAAAAAAACAAAAAAAAAACATTGCGTCATGTATTTTTAAAGTGATACAAGTGCTATTTTGTGGCTACTTTTTAAAGTTACGCTAGTGCAATTTTGAAGATTGATTGAGGTACTATGCTCATCAAACTCTATCAAGCATGATGTTTACTCAAAAATCACATTTTTTTACTTGTAAACTCAAAAATCACAATCGGAAAGTCTCTTCATTTTGGAAAAAGTTGAAGGAAATATCACGTGCTTCATATTTCCTTCAAATTTTACTCCATTATTCCTGTAAAATTTACAAATTTTTTAAACTGTGTACAGTAAAGCAATTAACATAACAGACAGTTTGCCGAGTGCGGCGACTCTGGCCAATGAGTCTCGGCAGTGGCCATTACTGCCTCCCGATTAGCCCCTGGGCCGTGTCTCGACTGCCGGAAACGCAACGTCTCTGGTAGTTGTAGCCTTCCCTCTCCTCTCCGGTACGGAATAAGGCAGCGACCTCTGGCCCCGGCTAAAGCAGTATCACGGCTATGCGGGTTCGGTGGGAAAACGGATGGTGGGTTGACGCTTCAGAGGTGCTAATCGCCCCGCAAATTACAGCCGAGTCCTGCAAATATTTGGCAAAAATGGTGCCCCCGTAGCCCTACTTATCTATAATACCTCCTCGTTATGTGTAATTTGGTCATCTCTGGGAGAGAAATACAAATCGGGGATCCGAGGGGCGCAGCGGCGGAGGGAAGCCGCGAAGAGTGAATTACAGGTCCGGCGATCTTCAATTGATTCTGCACCGAAATGCACCTAATAACACCATCGAAGCCCGATCGCAATTGAAATTGTGCGCGGCTCGGACGACGATTAAATCCGGCGGCGCCATCGCGGAATTTCTGACCCCGAGCGAGTCAGCGGCTTCTCGAATCCCTGGTCTCTCTCGCTCCGCATGCCTCTCAGCGCCGATTAATTTGCTATAAAATTAATCCTCGTTCGCGAGGGGATGGTCTGCTGCTGGCTGCCGTACAAGGGCTGTCAAGTACCGCATGAACCTGCCCCCTCATGCAGAGGTCATGGCGTTTCGAAGGAGAAAAAAAGGGGAGGCTGGCAACGATCTGCAACGGCGACCGAAGAATTCATCCGGTCATCTTCCAATACGCAATTCCTCTTAAAATCCTACCTTCTACAAAATCTTCTTTTTGGATAAGACCCAATGCTACAACTGCGAGAATGCATCGATCACTGTCTTTGATACTCTATGCCGTTTTAATGTTGTCTAGCCATCCAAGTTCCATCAAAGATTCTCTCCATCTTCTTAAGACAATGTCATCATGCTTCTATTTCCTGGGCACACCCTTTTTCAAAGTTCTTGAATGGTTTCACAACAAGATCGTTCTTGTTTATAAATTACATACATTTTCGAACCGAACATTATTTTTAAGCTGGGTCTCCACTGAAGGTAACATGCAACACACAAACACCAAACATAAAAACACTATACACAAATCTGAAACAATGAATACATCAACATGTTGCTGAATGCTGAGGTGCATCCACCAAAACTTGACAGAAAAACTGAACCTCGTTTCAGTGCCATAGTTTTTTTTAATTAAAATTTCTTGTTGCCTCAACATTGTTGATTATATACTTTCTAAAGGTTGGGAAATTTCAAAAATTATTCCAAAGTTGCTCAATATTCCTTTTTGTGTTTGTATTTCTGCAACAAATGTACTATTGCTCTGTATATAACTTTAGAATAGATACATCAGGTATAGATGCCAATGAGCAATCCTTTGCTGGTCTCCCAAATGCCACCTTGCGTGAGCGTCAAGACTTCAGCAATTTTAAGAGGTTATATATAGGAGTTAGTGATTGTACTTACAGTGAGGCGATGTCCAGTTTTTGGTAGTTCTCACTCGTTTGTTGGTGATTTCCACCACCGTTTGATCGCAATCCAGGACTAACTGGTACTTTCGGCTGACAACAGTCGACCTAGAACGTCTCGTTAGAGGGTGCTGGCTTTGGCTGCATGCTACCTGTACAAGAAATTAATGAAAATGATGTACAAAGAGTCACTAAATCCTGACTTGCTTGATGTAGCGCGTCCACTAGCATAACAGTGCTGACAATCAAAGGGAACAGAAATTGAATTGTACTTTGCAATCTTTTACTCATTACTCAAATGCATTCAATACGGGTACTCAAACGAACTTTTCACTTGGGCAGTTGGGCTATCTGCATTTGGCCCACATATGGTGCGCATGTATATTAGATTCCATTAGTGTCTTTTGTGATACGTGCACAACTGCAGCTTGCGCAGGCCTACCAAGTTGGACTTCAAGAGCGACTTGCAGTAGGTCCAGCCAATTAGAAGGCGTCATTTTAAAAAACGAGGTTCGTTTGTGTTAATATGGCCCCAATTAACTGATAAACTGCAGACATGTGCGACATTTTTGGAGTCTGTTTGAGTACCCCTAGTGTACTCAGTTAATACCCAACACTGGCTCTTACTACTACCATAATGCAAATCTTTTCAATCTTCAAGTGGGTGTTGTTTGTAAATTAAAAGATGCGAGATTCTATGTTACAAACATATTTGTATACTACTGCAGCATAACGTTCATTTTCTAAAAATAATGAACTTCTTTGGTGATGTTTCCTAATATTTCCTGGAAATGAGTATGAACAGCTGATGATGAGTGTTCCGAAACATTGTGCTGTATAATAATAAAAGTTGGTTGTAACATTCAATCTCGCCCTGTTAAGATGGCATTTGCAAAAATTAAAATTTTTTTTCGTGAAATAATAAAAATGGCAATTATATTAATTAATTTATTCCTGATTGGATCCCAAAGGGATTCTCAAAAAGTTTTGGGGATTCACATGCCAAATACGCCCTTAATTTTGCTGCCAATTGTTTTCTCTAGGGGTTTTTTTTGTGGCAAGCTTGTACAAGAGGCTAAGAGCGTGGGAATCCAAGAGAATTCTTGCCCATTTCAAATATTTACTTTTGGAAACTACTCCTTCCAGCATGTTGACCAAACAATCGTTCTTATTTTTCCACATTAATGGTAAGAGGAACTTCCGCCCATTCTATTTAGGCTTTGACTTCCCCACCCCCACCTCTGTAGGGGTAATCGGAAATTTCTCGCATCCATAGCAAATCCTTGCACAAACACGCTTTTTTAGCGTTTAAACAAAAAAACAAAACAAAAAATTACAACAATGACCGGCCGATGCGCCGCCACTGCTTTTTGTTCTGTCGCTTAAGATTCGTTCTACTTTAGTGTGATCTATGATTGCCAACGGCTTTGTGATGATTTGTATCCCACTTTAACAAGTATAGATGGCGCTAGTGACATGTAGGGGAGACATTTTTCTATATTTGTCCCATTGATCTAAAATTGTAAGGATATGTGGTTTAAATAACTGGCTGTGGATGAACATTTTATGAATTATATTAGATGTACTGTAAAATTGTAACGTTTGAACAAAAATTGTGGAATGTCTCATTTTACCCCATTGCTGGGGTAAAATGAGACACTTCATGAGTTAAGACAAAATTATGCAAAAAGATTATAATAACTTGTACTTAACATTGTTAGACTGAAAAACATAATGAGTTGAAACTGAATTATTATGCCTGAAATGAAATGAAAATACTATAAGAAAACTTTACCGCTATTTCCATCTTTCATGCTAAAATCGTTCGATTTAAATTTTTCTAGAATATTTTCGACTCAGTTTCATTCATTTAGCTATGTTAGAAATATATAAACTACTAATTATCAAAATTGACAGCAATTACAAAAGTCCAAATTCAAAGCTTAACAAGCTTTGAATTTGAACTTTTGTAATTGTAGTCAATTTTGATAATTAGTGAATGTCTCTCACCTTGCCCCAAATCAGTCGTCTTAGTTTACCCCACACCGTGATTTTCCATAGAAATTTATATCGAATTAAAAGCAATTCCATTAGTGAAAATCTTTATGTAACTTAAATAAATATAAAGGATATCCTGGAAGAGAATTTTTGAAATTTGGAGACAATTGAGCGAAATTTATAATTGGTAATAGAAAGTAAGCGAAATTTTGAAATCTAATAATTCTGAAACAGGCCATATTTCTGAGGTGTATGTGCAAATTTCTTAATGAACTTATGGAACATATTTCAATTAGAGTAATTTTGAAAGAAAGTTTGGCCTAACAACAACATTTCCACAGTTATTACCAATAGGACAGTTCATCCTTTCAAATGTTATTATTCATTGAACGTTGCCAAATAATATTAAAATTAAGACATTTTATTAAATGAATTCCAAAAGGCCACTTTACATTTTAAACAGGACCAAAACTGAGGGCAAAGATGTATATTGGGTTAGTCATCATGGATAATGTCAACTGTCATAAACGTGTGTGAATCCCTAAAATCCCAAAGGGTAATGTTTGAAAGGTCAAGCCAAGAACCAAAGAACGAAAGAAGGTCAAGAAATTTGAACATAAGAGAAAATATTCTAGTAATTCTATAGCAGCCAACATGTCATGCAAGTTTGCAAATGTCACGTGCTATTTTCTAGAACGATCAATACCGAATGCTAAAAATAGGTAGCATGATGTAGTGGGAGTCAGTATTGGGCAGTAATTGAGTACATTAAATAAATTTGAGTAACGAGTAAAAGAGTACTGAGCACAAAGAGTAATTGAATGAAAATGTATACTCAAAACGTATGAGTACCATAAACTCGATTACAAAAATGTACTCGTAATGAGTGATTACAAATGTCCTTGAGTATTAACGTATCTGAAAATATGGGTACAAATGAAATCTGAAATTATGAGTACCAATGTAATCCAGCATGAATAGAAACACGTTCAAGTAATTGATTGCGCCGCATTTGAGAAACGAGAATGAGTAACTTCAAATGAGGGTCATCCTAAAAGCTAATATGAATGTATCCTAATTACTTATGATCCTTTTGTTATCGGATGTACTGTAGGCCACTCAAATCCATGAGTATACAATTCACCCAAGTCCGATTACGATACTACCCATACGATGTAGTATGATTCCACAGGTACTCGTAATCAGTAGGTACATGAGTACAATTCGTATAAGTCTGGTAGGAATTTCAGTGAAACCCCTCAAATAAAATTTTAATCCCCATCCAAACTATTAATTTGAAAACAAGAGGCGGCCGCCATATTGGGACTCGAATTTGCCTCTCTGCAAATTCACCTGCAAAACGGTGCGATTTGTTTGTTTCTAGAGATTTTACACGTACTTACTGTGAGCAAGTTGAACAGGTATATTAAGATGATGACGACTTGTAGAAACCTGCGATGGAAGAGAGAAAAAAAAGACGGAAATTAGGCATGAGCACGAACACTAATTACAAGTCTCGCGTTGCGTACACATCGGGACCGCTTCGATTAGCTTGACCTTTGGTGACCCCCTGGCCCATAGCCGGTATCAGCACCCATAAAAAGTAACATTTGTGTAGCCAGTATTGTTCTGACAACTTAATAATGGGGGCTGCAGGAGGGGGCGGGTCTATGGGAAAGTTGGGCCCCGAATGAACCGCCATCTTGAACGTCCTCGTTTTTTTTTGTTTTATCGTGCAAGTCTACTTCGCTTAAATTTCGGCTTTTTTTTTTGGTTTTTCGAGCGCTGTTTAGCCATGGCCTATGGGAACTGGGGGGAGGGAGAAAGCCATCGGCCTTAAATCCTCTAAATTTGCTTCCTTTTGGGTACCTGTTTTTTCGATTTTTCCCTTTACTTTTAACAACACATTACATTTTGATGTTACTTTAAAAAGTTCTGTTTGGCTGTTCAGTTTTCAGATATTATATAATAATCGGTGACATCTACATGAGTGTTATAAGCTACTGCTTTCTTAGGCCATTCTACAACTGGATTCCACTTTGGAATAATCCTTAGACATGTGTACCACTGATTAGCAAATTCATTTGGAAACCAGATCGGATATTTAAAAAAAAAACACCAAAAAGACCGGTGTACTGGTATTTGTAAATAATACTATACATACTGTACATAACTAACAATACACACTTTAGCATGGGCATTATAACATACCACCACTCAGTCTGCCCTATATAAGCTATTAAAGTGCAAGTTTGAAAAACAAGATTTCAATTGTCACTATACTCTTCCTATATTTTTTTATTTCTGAATTACTCATCCATAATTTGGATTTTGTTACACGATTATCAGGTTGCACAAATTCGATCATAAAATAAAGAAATTGAAAAGGAGGAACACAAAAACCTTAAAAGAATTTGGAAAAAACCACGATAACCATTGACAAAAATATATGATATGAAGTCAGTGGCATTTTAGGAATCAAGGATCCTATTTTTGATATGCTGAGAAATTTACAATACTACATAGGAATCAGAGGAACATTTATTTATTGATAAGTAAATGTTGAGGAATTATTCAAAAATATAGTGAAAAAATGTAAAATAATACCCTTGCAGTTAAAAAAAAAAAAAACGGAGCTCACCTAAGCCACTTATATTTTGGTTTCCTCCCACCAGCTTGACATGTCCAAGAGTCACGTGCTTTAGATAACTGCATTTTATCTTATTAATAGAAACTGACACCATAGTGCACGCGCCACCAGCGTGAATATTACCCTCAAGAATGCTTAACGGCCCTTTATAAGTGTGTTTCTCAAGCACGGATTACGTAATTGTGGTAATCGATACAGAAGTATTTCACTTCGTGTTTGCTTGCATCCTATTAAATCCAAATTGCAAATGCGTTTCGTCATGATCTCAGTTTGCCATTGGCAAGCCCAAAAGTTTACACAGAACACCGTGAAACGAGAATTACCACCTCGTGGATGGAACATGTTATTACCATGTCCACATAACGGCACTTGCTCCATTTAGTAATGGTGTGTCGATGGCATTGCTGCAATTTGAATAGATTTATAATTTCTTGATAAATACTCAAGTACTTTTCCATTACAGCCCAACAGTCATGCAAAAATTTTATAACATTTAACACTATAGTTATAGAAATCTCCATATGCTTGCCAAAACTTTTTTTTCAAATGTTTCCAAACGTTTGACAGTCTAAATAAGCAACGGGTTTTCATTTCTATAAATTAATCTTAACATCGCACTGTTGGTTTTTGTTAGCATTGTGGGTTATGACAATGATGTTTCAAGACTTGTTTAAGTATTGCTAAATTTTCTGTTTAGTATGCTTTTATTATGCTTCTTGAATTTTCTAATGTTCACCTTTTGTAGACCCTATAGTAACTTTTGTTTTTGTTACCATCTTTCCTTCTACCTAGTATACACAGACCAAAGCAAACATCTAAGAGAAACATACTTATTTAGGATAAATGTTTGCTCACCATGCATGCAGTTTTCTGTCCAAAGGTTTCAGCAAGGTTTGCTGCAGGTCATGGCGCTTATTAGAGCAGACGCCAGTATTTGGCCATTGTATACAGGCCATTCATAAACAGCAAACATATCCTCCATTTTGAAATGCGTTTTTGATATGGATACTATACTTATTTGGACAAACCTGTTTATCGAAAGATTTTCAAGAAACCACGATATTTGCATAAAAAAAAATACTTTAGTCGAAAAAATGTTCAATAAAAGTGTTTACAAAGTAAATGCATCTTTTCTAGTAATTACAGCATAGATATATACATATTGCTGTTTGTATGTAATATAGATACTAAATTAAATACAGATTGTCATAAATGAATTTTTTTATTATTATTTGTCAATTTTAAATAAACGGTGGAAATGTTTAAGATGTCAAGCTGACAACCTATATACATTCCACCACGGTTTTAAACACCGTTTTTTTATGGAAATTTGAAGAAGCTTCTCTAATAAGATTTGATGAAATTGCCCAAGACGTTGCCTAAAACACATAAAAGGTGGCAAACGTTTTCATCAAGTTCGATGACGTCTCCAGTCGGAAAACATGGGATTCCCATGCAATGCTGAATCCGTGTTATGGGGAGACGAGATGTCCACCAATTAACGTTTTATAGAGATGAGCACTAATTAAACGATAATCAGGCTCAAGGTGAAAACCTAATGACAGACAATAAACAATGTTTTGTTAGCATAATTAATAAAGTCGTAATTAATGTCATTTGGCGATCTTCATCCATTAAACCCAGTTCACACACCGAGATGACCGCCCACGTCTATAATATACTGTACATATACATATATTGTCAAAGACTATGGTTACAAAGTGGCATTCTTAAGATGTCCCGGTATTTTAACTGAATGCTCTGACTTCAAATACGCCAGCATCGTGATATCAAACTTGATCAAATTGCAAGGTGATCCATAAGCACAACGCACTAGAAATACAAGGAATTATTTTGTGCATAATTTAAAATTGTAAACACGGATGCTAAATCACTGTAAGAGCGTCATGAATGTTCAATCCAGTCACGCAACAACTGCAATATTTGCAGGAGTAATTTCTCTAAGAAATTATTTTTATTAACTTCCTGAATGTTGAGTTTGATCAGGTGCAATCCATTTGAAGTCATCTTGAATATGATAATGGCAATGACCAAGTTGAAATCCATTTGCAAACTTCATGGAGTAATTATGGATGATTTATTAACAAAAATCTCTCTCGGAATCACCATTTCGCAAAAATTGTTGGTGCAACGAACCAACAACGCCTTATAGATTCATTCAATGCGTATTTCGAAAACGTGCGGAAAATGTAAAGGAAACTGGCTATGCAACTGTGGTTCGCCCTAAGTTGAAATATTTCACTCCTATTTGGAACCCTCACAGGATGGTTCATATTCAGGAGAGAGGACCCAGCGTAGGCCAGCCACATTTGTTAAGGTCGATTAATAACATTCCTCTAGTGTGACAGAAATGTTCCAATCTATAAATTGGGACACGTTACATGTTCATGTTCAAATATATAGTCAACTCGTGTCCATTAAATCTGACAACATTCGAGTCAGAAATCTTATGAAACAAGACATTACCATGAAGAATGGCTGCTAAGAGTCCACGTAAGATTGTCATTTGAGTTGACATCTGCATTTAGGATGACCAGGGTAGCAATTTAGATCTCCCTTGCATGTATAGTATAGTTGTTGTCCTTAAACAGTTTTATGACAGTGCGGGGCCATAACTTGTCGAAAATGTAGAATGGTGAGGTGGAGCAGGACAAAAGAGTAAGAAACGCAGGAAAACCACAGACTACTTCGGTGAAACAAAGATGTGTTGTATAAGATATCGCCAAAGGAATAAACTACCTTGTTGAGGTCTATGAGTGTCCTTTGTAACTCTCCCTATATGACACCTTGTTACCATGCATATTTCTGGAATTAAATCCTATACATGAACTTTGAATCTATATATGTTGACACTGCTATGATATCGAGAACTGCTGCTATTTTGCAATTTCTGTGTGACATTTCAAAGGATTACATGAAAAAAGAGTTATAAGGAAAGTGTAGCAATTACATACAGATGCTAACTATGGCATATATATGTCATGTCATCTAGTTATAAATCGCATACCTATATGACATCACATGACATCTCTATACGACATTCTCGTGAGATCAACACTCGAAATTTCTAGGAAACACTACTTGGCACATCTATGAGACATGACGTGACATCTCTATGAGACATAACGTAACATCTTTGTGAGACTTAACGTGACATTTCCATGATACATAGTATGGCATCGCTACGAGACATCCACATGAGACATAACGTGACATCCCTATGATACATAACGTGCCCTATCTATAAGAGATAACGTGACATCTTTGTGAGACCTAACCTGACATCACCATGATACATAATGTGACATCCCTACGAGACGTGATATCCCTGTGAGTCCTATAACGTCTCCTCTCTATGAGATATAACGTGACATCTCTATGAGACATCCTCTGACATTCCTATATTATTAGGAATATTAGCAAAGGGATTACAGTGATTTTGTTTTTAACAATCAACCAGCAGGCGTTAAAAAAGTGGAAACCGATTTGCCAAAAATCGTAGGTAAAATGTACTAAACAAACAACCGAGTAAGTGACAACTCCACCTTGGCGACAGATTGGTTTTCGCACGGCCATACAATTTTCGATAAGTTTTTCATCCCAGCTACAGGTTGCGATTACCCTTAGGATGTGTGTTACCAATTCCCTTCCACCTGGGCGAGCTTAGCGACCCGGGCGTTCAATTAGCACTCTGGTGAAAATTTCTCTATAGCGGCCATATTCTAAGGAATAACAATTCTCAGAATTCCGACGGTGGCGCTGGCGGCATTCTCGCTTCAAAAAATTTCGGAAGACAAATATTACGACGGATTGGATTCCTCCTCCCAATTACCGTCAGCGACGGGCGGAAGACGCCAAATTATACCCTCGTCGGCCATTTTGTGGCGCTAAGTAAAGGTTTCGAAATAAGTATAGGTGGCGTTGCATGGAGTAGCGGGGCCAACCCTTGGGGAGGAAAAGGAGAAAAAAAAAATATTGTGTGGCGGCGACCATAACAAGATACGCGTTAAAAACAATAATATCGCGTAAATAATAGGTGGCATTCTGTGCGCTGACAGCCTCGTTACGGACGGGAAAGAGCGGATTGGCGGTTGCGGGTCGTTTGCCGCCTGATGGATTTGGCACAAAACGTGCCTTTTTCTATATACCGCTGCCACTCTTCCCAATGCCATTTAACCCCGTTATCGTGGAGATGCGTGCAGGCTAAGCTTATACCTCTCCTCAGGCACCCGGGGACATGAGAGGTAAAAACCCGTGATGGGTTTCCAAAATTAAGCTAACAAGATTTGCAAACCTCCCATGCATAATCCCCGAATTCCACTTTTCCCTACGCTGTTTACAACAATGGTTTTCCAAAGTTGTATACAAGTGCGTACTTGAAAAGTATCTATATTTTGAATAATGGGACCACATTGGGCAACCAAACGTGCACCGAAATTAAGTATATCATCTATGTTTTCAACAACTAATTTCAGGTAAAAACGCGTGACCCATTGCCTAAAACTTAATTTAATTCAACTCAGTACCCTACAGTCAGCAAATAAATGACATATGGTAAAAAGTTGTACCGAACAACTTCAGGAGAATGCTCCTCTACGCCAGTAGCGACTTAGACATCATTGTTAAATTTAATTTTTACTAAATCTGGACTTTCGCCAGGAAGGCAATTCCATCGTCTAATCGCATGCAAAAAATAGTAAGAATCCGTCTGGATGCTGGATTGGGTGGAGCATAACTGGTCCAATCATGCTTAATTCCAGCATTATATGGTTGGTTCCATCATGTATATAATTCTTTATTTGCTAATTTGGTTTTAATATATCTATTGCTTTTATTATCCATAATTAATCGTGTGTTCTAATGCACACATGCTTTTTTTAATGTACATTTATACAACGCTCCTTGCAATGAAATGTTCCTCATTTTTCAAAAACTAAAGAATTTCATATACAAAATTTACATGCTTGTTTGTTACAATACATGTATGCATCTAACATTTCTTCAGTCACAGACTAAGTTTCCTGCCTTTGATGAAGAGCATTGTGCAAAATTCATATGCATTTATTTTTCTTGGGCTGAAATGCAATTTTTTCTTATTTGATTTATTGCTGTTACTAATTTTTAGTTGCACTTTTTTTTCTTCTAAGCCTACAGCTGTTGTATTTATTTATATGTGAAATTATTATTATTAGTATTATTATTTGTGGCATTTTCCCCTTCTCAGATCTGCTAGAAAACTTTTAAAGGTACCAATTTTTTATGAAGAAAATGACCTCGTTTTAGTCTAGTATTATTTTCAATTCAGTTTTTTTCTTTATTTTTTTTTCCCCACTCATCGAATGATATATATTTGTAACATTTCTCTCAATGAATATCTTTCAATAAAGTCTGAAATCTCTGACCATGTAGATATCTAAAAAATATAATAAACTCAAATAACCATTTGCCTTCGCCCTATGTAAATTGCCAACATACAAGCAAACTGACAAACTGCTACTACAAGTACTTCTACAGGTTACAAATTCGAAACACCTATACTTGTGGAGCCCATTCTCAGGTGTAGAACAAGGGCTATTTCATCATCAGGCATATGCTTATTGGAATGCAAATCTTCTTCTTCTAAAGGGACAGCACTATAGGTTTCCTCTCGAGTTGTAAACAACTGATAACGTATAAGAGAGTGCAAATTATAAAGCCGAGGCAAGGCCACTCGCAAATTTCATTGAAATTCTCCGTTTTCACATCAATGAAAAAGGAAGAGAAATTTAGTTCAAACATTTGATCAAGCTTTTGGCAGAGTTTCATGACTCCCCAGGCATCTCCCAACACTTGTTGACTCGCAGCAAACAGTGTGTGCGAAGTTGCGGACAGCTCAAGATAGAAAAATTAGCACCCGGGCAAAAGCTTGTCGGCACACAATAAGTCTGCTTTAAGTGAAAAACAAACACGTGGTACAAGGTTATATGGTCCAAACATCACGTCATAAAAATAAAAAAACGACATCAACTAATCTTTCCAGTTATCCGACTATTTCAATGTTTCAACCTGACTGATATTATTAATTGCTATTTATTCATATAAGTTTTATAGTTCTAAGAATTGCTGGTGTTAATTTAATGCTGTCTTAATTAAACAGGCTAGTACACTGTATACAATTATTTGACAATTAAATGTTTGAAGGAATTAAATTTCTTCTCAAAAATTGTCAACATTTTATTAGTTTGCACTACAAGACGACATTCGACATATTATAAATCACCTTAGAGGAAAATCGCTTTCCTAAATCATCAAGTACATTTTCAATACATTTCGAAAATGTGTAAAGGCCATATAATATTCTTCATGTCAGCGAAATGGGTTCCAAAACAAACTGAAGGTAGCAAGCAAAAGGTGTTTTCAAAACCAGTTGAAATGGCAGTTTTCCTAAAGCAGGAAAAGTAGTTGCCACTGCAAACCAATCAGAGAACATTCCAGAAGAAGTGAAAATGGCGCTATTTTGCCCCCCAAAATCAATTTAAGGGGCCAATAATAGTTCAATTGTGGGCTTAGCTACTATGGCAGATCAAATTTACAAATTGCTGTAGGTTAGCTCGTTTACTTAAGCTGTACTTAAAGATTACTGCCCTATTCCATGCACCGAACCTAATAAAACGCTCGGAAAGTAGGCCAGCAGATGGCACAACATTAGTTCTGACCATACCGTGCAATCCAAAAACAGAAATTCTAGCGTGACTATACAATGAAAGAAATATAAAGTTTCCCCACCCATTCATTACTTTTCACATTTGCGTTATTCTTTTTTTTAAATTATCATGAGTTTTTTCATTTAATTTAATGATTTCAGTTAACGTGAATGAGTTAACGAGATTTCTGTGCACGTGGTTTTTTTTTTTGCACTCGTTCCGCTATCTTTGACATGTCAAAAATATTTCAGCAGACCATATGGGCGTGGTTTTTTGCTCAGCGGAAAACCACGATGGTACGAGTGCACATGCGCAGCGTGAAATCTTTCACTAGCAGACGGAAATTTCGAGCATTTTCGGTGGGAATAGGGCATAAGTGAACTTAGCTTGCCACCTACCATATGGCACCTTTGTGCTGTCTGTAGGGTACTGAAAAAGAAATATAACAATCATCCCAAACCATGACCAGTAAAAATCTCAGGTTAGTGACGCTATAGTTTATAGGTTACTATAGGAGTTGGGATTTTTACATGTGCTCATTTTTCCTATAGAACGACCCAAAACATCTGCCAATGACAATTTGTAAACCTGCTGGAGAATATCCGAAAACTAATGTTAAAACTACCATGCCAAGGACGATTTCCAATAAACCTTGGAGAAGGTAAGTTTGATTTTGTTTCAAAATCACACAAAACTGTTTCCAGAAGCAAGAAACACTGTCATGTCAAGGACAATTCTTACACACACAAACTTGAGATGGCATTAAGTTTGATTTCGTTACGACATCTGAGAAAACAGTTTCTTAATCCAATCAAAACTTCAATGACAGAAACGTTTTTACAAAATAACAATCAAAACAGTAACTTACCATGGCAAAAACAATTTCCTCAGAGCCATCCTAAATATAAATGAATATGATTTCCAGAGATTCACAGCACAGGAGCCACCTTCCAAGATGTCAACCACACTTTTTAAAACTAACTGTATCAGCGAAATACCAGGAAATAACTGAGGTTTTTTTAAACCAACTACGGGGCCAGAAACAAGTGAAGACGTTGTAGAATCGAAATCCGGAATGATTTTAATCTTTTTTAACAAATCATGGAAAGACTTAAATAGTCAAACATCTGCTACCTCGATCTAATCCTGTGAAAACAATAGGCACTTTCAAATGGATTAGAGTCGATGAATGCCAAGCTACATCCTGGAACATTCCAATCACATGCACTAATCGTTTTAGTTACCTATTTTAAGGTACCAACTTATTTAAAAGAATGTTAAAAATACCAGGTATTCTTTTTTCAAAATCTAGATAAATGTACTTCAAAATTCGATACAAAGAGTTCAACTGCCTTGATTTCCCCGAAATATTCCAAACCAAGAAAGATAATTGATCTTATCAAATATAAATTGTCACCTAAACTGAAAGGATATGTCAGTAACGACAGCCATCTGTAAGACATTCCAAAGTGCCTCGCAATGTTCCAAAGTGTGTAGGTTAAAACTGAACGCATTGGACAATATAAACCAATGACATTCCAAAACATAGTTAAACTGTTAAAAAAAAAAAAAGAAAACTTCGGAAATCCATGACTGGACCCCAATGAAGCGGTTCCAAACCCAAACTAAATACGTTTTCAAGCATATGGGATCATTTATTTTAACTTTTCGCAAACAGTGAGGGGAAGAATACACCAAAATCCACCCGGAAGGACCGCTCATGCAGTCGCCTGCCAGTCGCAGAGAAACCCGTTCCAAAAACCAGCTTCTCCTGTTCCAAAAGCATCAGCGCCGACGATCCGATCGGTGCTGGTTTTAGCAATTAAATGATTTATGGACGCCCTGCTTCAAAGTGACTTGTCCGATTCGGACATCACCCATATCAGGAGGTAGGGGGTCCTCGAGCAACTACTCCCCCCCTCAGGTTAAAAATTCCTTCGGCCGGCGCTGCGACACGTTGGGTGCTGTCCATTCAGCGCCCACGACACGTTGGGCCAATTAGGTGAATTACGGATCGTCCCAGGGGTGCTTCTCGGGCCGTGAAGAGGTGCTGGGTGGGGTGGACTACGGTGGTCAAATCACCGACAAACGTGTCCGGTTTTCGAAGGCCGCTCGGGCCACTGACTGGTCAATTGAAGATGAAAAACGTCTCAATAAAGTGGTCCCAGGTGCGAGTGAGGGCGCGGTCCAATGGTCCATTTTCTCTCCGCTGCTCTTTTATGTCTGTCCCCTTGTCAGCCGGCGGAGGGTCACTTCGTCACGGTACACGTGCTTAGGGTGACAGGTAGCCGAGGCGACAAAGCCGAAATGGCGCACGGGACCATAAAGCGACCGTGCGCTTTGGCTAATTGACCACCAGCAGCTACCTTCCAAATCCCGGTCGAATAGGGTCGGAATTGGGGTATATATACCGTGCCTGTGGGTGACGGTTTGGAGGACTCTGCGTGGCCCTTCCAAACTATGCCTATGGCATCTCGGTGACATCTATAACAACATCCCCAAGATTCTATATAGGCCTCAAACCACTGCTGGGTCTGTTCCAAGAACTACTCTGTGGACACGTGGATAAATATTCTTCAACATCTCAGTAGGGCATCCTGGGACACCTCCGTAAGTCATCCCGCCAAACTTCTTGAAGACATCACGTGACATCGTATAACATTTCAAACTGGCCTCCTCAAACATAAACACCCCACTCTATAAATAAAAATGGGGCTTCGTAGAACCAAAACCAAAGTGTTTAGACTTGTCACAAATACAACACCTTTTAAGATTTTATCAAGGGTCTTTAAGAACTTTAAGAAAGCATGTTTTGTGACACCTTAAATGTGGTGCAGATTAAACTGAAGTGAAATAATGATAAACATAAAAGAAATTTTGAACCCATTATTTCTTAGAAGGTAGCAAATTTGTCAGTTTCTTTACATTCTTTACAATAGCATCAACATGACACCAGCTTTATTTGCAGGGTCATCGGCAAGTTCTGAAATCCTTGATGTGATACCAAATTCTTCTAAGTCAAAAATAGTGAGCAATAAACATGCAGAATTTCCAAGAACCGTTAGCTTCTTCCCTTGGGTGTAGTTATAACCCACCTGGATACCTGTCAGCGCTGTAGGATCACATTACCAATGTCCCATGAGAGACAAGTTTTATGTGTGTGTGTGAAATGGGCACGACTTCACAGGTCCGCCCAAGGACCTATCAACCCTTCCGAAAATCGTTTCACAGTCAATCGTCAGTTGCTCGCTATTTCAACCCCGCGTTTCGTCAACCATGTTTGCGGATGACTCCCCCCCCCACAAAAATCGTCTTTCACCGGCCGGAGGGGGTGGTCGGTCTCCCTCCCATCCTTACCTCCAGAGTTCGTTCATTCGGCTATTTGCATAGGATGGCATTGTGCGTCGAGCATCGCGGTAAACACGCCGAAAAGTCGCACCTGCGTGTGTGGGGGTAGTATGCAGCAGCTCGGCAATCGAACGGCCAACTAACTTTTTGTCACACTAAACTGCTGACACGAGCTCACCCAGGGGGCGCCGGGGGTGAGGGCCCGCGGGGTGGAGGCACGCCTAAGCCAACGCCGCCCCGCTTTCAATACCATAGTTCTGCAATATGGTGGATCTGGCAGAATAACATGGTACAGCCCAGGAAATGTTCAAATTTCATTTTGAAAACAAGCAAACATGTCCTGAACATGTTCATCGCAAACGTATGTCAAGTGTATATGCTAATCACGTTATACATGTATACATATATATATAGCAGGCAGTTATCAAACATGCACACTCATGATGGAAATTATAGTTTTCCTTGTTCTAGATACACGTCGAAGGCCAAAGTTAGGTCAGCCATGTCCAAATCAAAATGTTTACAACGAGCATGCAGTTCTTTAAACGTTTACAACGTTGTGTACATTCAATATTTTTCAACAAATTAATATCACAGGTTGAAAGAGTCACAAACGACTGCATATTTTACAGATCACATTCGTAAACAACAGCAAGCATGCATCGACATTCTCTATGAAAACTGCATATTTGTTCAATCGACATTCACTATGACAACTACAGTTTCTACAGTCATATTTTATTAAAATTCATATACCGTAAAATTGTGGATACTTTGGGAAAGTGGTTGGTAACTTTGGATCAGTCATCGTATCTGAAGAGGGTTTCAATGGGGTTTTTCAGCCAGTAGGATTTTCTGATTTTCAAATTTCTAAATTCAGCATATAGTCTAAATCACAGTCATTTTTATTGGGTCACCTGTTTTTGATTTCGCTATTGTCGTTAAACTGTCATCTCGGGAGGAAAAACCAATACCGCTTTTTATAAAACAGGTCAATATAAAGTGCATGGTTCCTACATGACTTCGCTATACTATCTATATGAATATCAACCATTTATACGTAAAACAATGGGCTAAGTTAGACAAAAGCCAGACGTGAGCCGGGCAATTTAGAGGTGACCAAAACTTGAATTTCTGCAATTTTGATCATTTTATTGTAACTCGCAAAGTGGGGGTTATGCCTTGAAAAATGCACTGGTCCAAAGTTACCCACATGATGAGGTAACTTTAGAACAGAAATGAATTGGAATATCCCTGCACCGGCTGCACGTGTTAATCGGACAGGAAAAAGAACACCATATTAAGAAAGTTGATGAAGTCAAAGGTCGTAATTATTCAACACTTTTTCAGAATTCCAAAAAAACACCAAAAACTGACTAAAATATTCACATTTTACAGTTGCATTCTGCATACAACAACTGCATGTATGACAGTCGAATTTCTCAAAAAACCGCAAATGCTTTAATCGACATTCTTAAAAACCGAATATCCTGCAATCCAAATTCTCAAATGTTAAGATAGAAAATTATTGGCAGTACAGTAGAACCTGTCTAAAAGCATATCCTTGGGACCAGTGAAAAATATGCTTTTAGACAGGTTCATTTATATACGCGTGTACAAAGTCGGGACCAGCACATTTTATGCTTTTAGAGAGGTTATTCATTTAGACAGGTTCTAGTGTCCCAGGCCTTGCTCCCTCCCAGCGCCAGGCCACATATTTAGGTTGGCAAAACCGCTTCCGAAAGCCCCGTTATTTCCCTGGAAATCCGCCACGCTGATAACTCGTCCCAGGGGCGGCCCCCGTCCCCCGCCAATATTTCTCCGAGGAGAAGAACAAGAAGAAAAAAACAACAAGGAAACAATCGCAAACACATCCCCGCCCCGTGATACACAATTCGCGAATTCCACCTTTTTCGAGACCTGCAGCAAGATATACGACGCTGCCAAATGTCAACAATGCCAATGCCCGGCCCAGTCTGACCCCTAGCGGCGTGCCTCGCTTTTATCTTGCCCCCTCCTCCCCCGAACCCCCTTATCTGAATGTGTTGTGTGCACACGTATATTGGATATCTGGGTGTCGATTCGACGCGAAATATTTCGAATATCACGTTTTTGCGCTCTGATATCCCGAGGGGGGAGCGCCTTCGGCGGCGTAGGACAGCTGAGACAATGGCCGGTGGGGGGTGGAGAGGGGACAAGGGGGAGACCCCGGTAGATGGTTGGAGGGATCACGGGATCCACGCCGTGTCAACTGGGCATCTTGGAACGCACATTCCGCGAGGATCGCATTTGCTCTCACCGTGCAACCGGATGAGGTGTGGACACGACACCCGCATGAATGCGATCCGATCGAGATCGAATCCCGGGCCGATTGCCAGCAAACAACTTGCGCGTTAAGCATTCCTGAGTTCGGCATCACTTTCGAGCCGAGATCGAATGCTGTTATTGTTTGCAAAGAATTCACGTGAAGCTCCTGGAAGCATGCAGCGACACATGCACGACATTTTTCCCTGGCTAAACTAGATGGAGGTAGGGATGTACTATGTGGTGATACTACTGATATTAGTATGGTATAGAATACAGATTTCCATATTCTACCCATATCTATACGTGAACATGAGTATTGATAAAAAGTATCAAAAGAGTTCAGAAAATGAGTCTAGCCTCTCAATAGTTTTATTTCCTTGTTCGAATCTTTAGTCAGTAATAATACTTCGTTTCAATACGTAATTATTTCTATACAAAGTATCTATATTTTGACCGATACTGTTATCCCTAGCTGGAGGGGACTAAGTGTCACAGCATGCATCTCAAGAAGACAAACGCATTTCAAGAAGTTGATAATTAACAGCCATGCTAGCTTCCCTCCGGCATGCGCGTTGTATACTGCTGTCAACGCTGGCGGGACGCAAACAGACGCATGCCCTTCCGTGCGCGTGCATAGCACGGGAGGCACAGCGTCAAATATAGTGATGTTGGGTGTCGTTCTACTCTGTACGATCCCTAGAATTCCGCAACGTTGTCCATACTACTGACTGCTTTTCCATTTTATTAAAACTGTCGAAAAAGCGCTGTTGCACTCGCACAGTGATGCAACTGCTCCCGGAAACGGGTCGCGCAATTGCGGCCCAGCCCCACGCTGCACAGCGCTGAAACCTTAACTGATAGAAAGCAAACCAGGTCAGGTCAAGGCCAACCATTTCACCACGCCCACAGATGTGTTCCTTGACACCGAGCTTCAACACGATGATAATCACGATGATACATTGTAGCTCATACCTAAACTAGTTTCGCAGTGAAAGCTGCATCTTGGTACAATTGACATCACATCACTTACAATAACATACGAGCTTGTAGATATTGCCACCTTTACAAAGGTTTGCAACCCCAGCCTTCATGAAATTCTTTGAAGCAACCTTGCACAGTGGGTGCAGTCACAACACTTGTTACTACCAAACTGCATACATTAGATGATTAGAGCCTCTCACTATATACGTTTATAATCTTGATCCACCACTTGTAACACTCTTACATTAATATACCTGTCACATTACTTGTAATAGCCTTGCATGGTGAAACACATCACAATAGTTGTAATAACCACAATGCTTATTTACAACCTTGCGCGCTGCAGGTCTTGACAATCATGTTACAGCCTTGCATAGTGCAGCCTGTCACAAATCATGTCAGAACATCGCCAAGTGCAACCCGCTGCAAGGATTTTCTACAGCCTTGCCATGAGCGATC
The DNA here is from genome assembly GCA_034698625.1 of Julus scanicus. Classification (NCBI taxonomy): domain Eukaryota; kingdom Metazoa; phylum Arthropoda; class Diplopoda; order Julida; family Julidae; genus Julus; species Julus scanicus. The sequence continues at coordinate 7,938 of JAQGBW010001034.1, read as the reverse complement.
TCGTCACAACCTTGCAAAGGTAATACCGTCACAGAATTTATCAAAATATCGCAAAATATAACCCATATATAGTATGCAAGAAGGCTTGTAACAATAAGCTTGCAAGCAGTTTACAAAAGTTTACAGCAGGCTAGTAACAACCCTTAATCGCAAATTTAGCCAGGTTGATAGCAGCTTAGAAACTGAAGCCTGATAGTATACAGTATATGTTGTTGACAATTCTGAAAATGTTTCAACCTTATATTCGGCGAATATCCAAACTTTTCTGGCAAACGGTACAGGCTTGCATGCAGGCGTGGCTCCTATTTAGTGTTTGATGTTATAGCCAATATTAGTGTTTGCTTTGCTTATTGGAACTATTTCTTAAAACTAACGTATTTTTTTCTCTCAAAAATACACAAAAAAACTATACTCTAATCATTTTGATATTATTAGTTTTCGTAAAATGAGCAAGAAACCCAACCCCTCATTACTCGTTATCGTATACATAGCCGGAAATATCTCAAACTTTGAGAAAAGTCATCTTTTAGGCGTCCATTGTCGACAATTTGCCCAAAAATTTCGCAAACCAGTGTCAATAATAACAAATAACAATACGTTTCCTAAACTTTCCTCAAACGTGAAGGAAGTGCCTGGCTAAATGTGTTCAATTGCTTTTTAAATCCATTTTGTCCAGACTACAACACAAAGCTTTTATCTGACCTCATGTGTGATATCATCATAAATTTTCAAAAATAAAATTAGCAGCATAGTAAAATTCGTGTACATGTACAAGTCACGGTATATACACAACCGTCCCCAAAATCAGGGATGGTTCAAATAGATTATAGCTTTCACAATCAAGATTTTTCCAACAATTGTATTGTTTCAAAATTGTTTATTCAGTTGCTAAACTATAAAGTGGAACTTTAGAAAATCGTTAAAGTAAATGTTTAATTATATATATTTTTTGCAGTGATACCTTTTTCTGTAAGGTATTTCAGAAAATGCATTATGGTAAAATACGCTTTTCGAGCATAAAAACTTCTACCATTCAAATAAATAGTTTTGTTTTGTTTGATTAGTTGGAAATGAGCTTTTTTTTTAGAAAAATGAGCTTGGATTTAATCAGAAATTATGTAAGTACATAATGGTATACATGTTCCTACATCTTTATTATGTCAATACATCCCCATCTATGGCCATATATGGTTTCAAAGATATATAGCATTTTACATTTGCAATAAATGATCATACACGTTTTCAAATAGCTATACATGTTTTTAAACATGCTGTACATTTCCATAAATATACAAATTGGGAAAATATGTCTTACATGGCCCCATATAATTTTTTCCACCCGAGTTCATACGCTATATTTTGCAAGTAATGTAAATATATGATAGGAAATATATTTTCGTATACCAGCTAAACCCTTACCATAACCTGTTTCCAGTAACCAGTTCTCTAACTGACCATATATATTCCCTACCTAATAAAACGCAGACAATTTCCCATATTATTATTGTTTTGGAGAAATTTGGAAATTTTGACGTGATTCCTTCACGTTCGATTTTAAATTCTATACATAGTTTGAAACAATCGTGAACCCCAAACGCGTTTGGCAATAGTTTCTTACCTGGATATAAACATGTGGCGTTAGCTGGAACTCATGGAGCAGCGCGTCTCCTCGGGGCGGGAAGTGGGCTTATCGGCTCTTGAAGTCGAGGAGGTCCGGCGGCAACGCGTATTCCAAGCTCGGCGGCGGCGCTGGCGCTCCGGTGGCAGCGCGGCTCTGATCTCGGCAGAGCAGATGCGCGGCTCGTAGCGGTGAGGGAAGCGAGTGTGGAGTCGGTGGGAGGAGAGGCGCGACGTTGGTTTGGCTAGCGCTGTTCCGGCGTGGGGCTCCTTCATCATTCCGCGGACTGCGGCTACAACATGACAGGCGCGCTTACCAACCACACGCGCACAACGCGGCCGAATTTAAGCAGATTGTTCGTGTAAACTGCTGCTTTTTAGATTGCAATGGGGCAAAGAAATTGAGATATATTTTGCAAAAGTTAACTGGTGATTTTTTTTTTATAAATGTTGGGGTTTTGAATTTTTTTGGGAAAAATATTTGCGTTCTTTAAAACGGCACTGCAACTGTTCAATTTTACATACAGAGATTTTTTGTTACGAACTACAAGTTTTGTCCACTTTTGCACTTGCCCAAAGGTAGATTTTGCAAAAACGTGCTAAAAAAAAGAATGAAAGGAGAAAACTTTTAGGAATCGTTTCACTGGCACGAATTTGAGGTAAAATTTCCGCGTTTTCTGCAAGTCTCGACAGCAGTTTTGTTAGTTTTGCACATCCGCGGCCTGGGTTAAATTCGTTCGAAAATTCCACTGAAATCCCGTTTTCCAATGCTGTGCAAAATTTTTTTTCAGGATCTCACAAACGCACTGTTTTCGTTTTAGGCAAAATTCCGTTTTCGTAAATTTCTTTCGACGACACGATTTTGTTTAATGTTTTTTTAAAAAAAAATTTATCGAACGTTATCTGGCGTGTTTTCAGAACCGTTAAAGATTTCTCGCGATTCAGCGTTTTAGAAAGATCGCCGTATTTTTGCACAATTTCGTTTTTTCCCGAGATTCCCTTTTTGCTGATGTCCGTCGTCAAAGCTGCTTTGCATCATCTTACAAAAATGCAATACTTTTGACGAAAAAAAAAATAGAATAAAAAAAAAAATTACCAACGTACAAAATATAGTAAAATCAAAAACTGCGTATAACGGGCGAAAACTTCCAAAAAGCAATAAATTTTTTTAAAAAAAACAAAAAAACACGCACTTTCGTTTTTAGCAAATAGCACGGACGCTGGTTTTGCGACAGCCGAAATCAGGGCTTGCGATAACGGCTCCCTGTCGTTTGTCGCTGAGCAAACAAGCCCGAAATCGAGGTTCGTACGAGCTCTTTTTTTCCCGGCATACAGTACCGCTCCTTCCGCTGGAGAGTGCTGCTATCGCGCTCGCGCTTTAGCCCGCCCGTCTCACGACGCGACACAACGGCATAATCCAAGAGCTTTGGCTCGGCGCCGGGGTTAATCCACAAGAAGTGACTCGGTTGCGATGCGAGGGATGCGCGGCGACGGCACTTCGATTTTCTTTCACTTCTGGTCTCCGCCTGGCGCTCGCCTCGACTGAGGCGACGACGTCACGCGGATGCACCTTAAGCGCGCGGGATGCTCCTGCCGGCCACGTGACCGCGCCACCGACAAATCACGGCACGTCTCATCCCCGATAGGCAGCGGTGCGCGCCGCCGTGTTTGCCCGGGGACGAGACCGCTGCTGATGCAGACTAATATGCAGACGCGCGCTGCTCAGGTAAGGTAAGGGCGAAATAGAACAGAGGCTTTTGATCGCCTATTTCTAACAATTTGAACTACATGCAGACTGCTAAGGGGCCATTCAAAAAGAACGGTCCTGAAATTCTTTCAAAATTTCGCCACCCTCTCCCCCTGTCCACACATGTATCCAGCGACTTGGAAACATCATGATGCATGTGGTCAAAAAACATGTATCGGGATACAGGTGATCGGCAATGTACTGCGTCCAGATCTATAAGTTTTCCATCAGTTGAATATCTTTCTTGTATTTCTCCAAATATTATATATGAAATGACGCACCTGAAAGTTTCCTCCTCATGTTTACATTGTTGAAACTTAGTGTTTCCCTATTGTTGTTGTTGTAAATTGAAAAGATAAATTCTAAAAGATATTCTGTATAGAAAATGAAATTTTTCTTTTAATGGAAGCTTTTTTTCTGTTGGTGGTACTGAAATTACACTAGTACTCGAGTATAGTTGGAAACCTGTTGAGTGAAACATATATACTCGGGAAATATACAAACATTTTATAAAATATACTTAAAAATATTGGCAGCATTCTGTTCACGCGGTCCCTGGAAGTCTACCAAAAGCAAGTAATTTAACTTCGACAGGGCTTCTGACGTTATCACCATATATAAAAATTGAAAAATTGAAAACAAAAACAAATAGTTAGATTTATGGGAATGAACTATGAAATACTGATAGCGATTCTATGGGTGCGGCCGATATACCGTTTTGGATTTCATTCACTAAACATGCTATATAAAACATGATTGTATCGACTCATATAGATTTATGTAACGGTAATTTGCTTTTTTTTTTTCGTAATATAACGTACAAATATAAATTAGGTAATGCTGCATATCTACAGACAGAACGACTTTAACAAAAATAAAATACTTCATAATCTTTAATTGTTTGAATAGTACAATTTCATTACGAATTTATAATAAAACATGAGAAAATGAATATTATTGAGGTGCACTACAGAAGATTATGTTCTGTTATACTTTGTATATGCAATTTAGAATTTAAATCAAAGAACAATAGGTTTTCGTTTTTTTTTTGTATCAGTATCGATTATCAGTATCGAAATATCCAGACGCGATCAAATTAAGCGGAGTTCACTGTACTATATAAAGACGATATCTAAAAAACATGATTTATTTATTTATTTGTGGAAAATCTAATAAATACGAATGTCTTGCATTCCCCTTCCCCCCCAGAAATTGCGTTGTTTTCATAGAAAAACACCAATTGTATACCGTTAAACAATTAACGTGTACTTGGGGACCTTTTAAGATAAAAAAAGCTAAACGAGTAAAAGAGTACCGAGTACAAAGAGTAACTGAATGCAAAATGTATAAAAGTAATTGAATGCAAATGTACTCAAAACGTATGAGTATATGCTCTCGATTACAAAAATATACTCAATGAATGGGCGATTACAAATGTTTTTGAGTATTAACATAATCTGAAATTAAGAGTACCGATGTAATCGGGTATGAATGGAAATACTTTTATTAAAGTAATTGAGTAGTTTGAGTAACTTGAAATGAGGGTCATCCTAAAAGCAAATAAGAATGTATCCTAATTTGTACATTTCTACTTATGATGCTTTTGTTATCGATTAATGTAATGTTCTTATCCCCCCCCCTTTAATTATTAAGATTTTGCTAATGCCTATAAGAGTTTATTTTGTCTTCTCATATTCATTAAGATATTTAAAGTTTTTAATTGTTTCAGCTTGTAATAAAACCTAAGGTGTTTAAAATAAATTGAGTTTCCCAAACGATAGTTTTGCAATCCGCGCCATACTCGTAATCATTACTCATTTTCATGGGTGCAAATTACCCAAGTCTGATTAATTACAATACAACTCATAGTATATATGGAGTATGATTCCACAGGTAGGTGGTACTCGTAATCAGTACTTTTGCACATGAGTACATGATATTTGGCCATGTTTGATTACTCATTTCATATGACTACTGATTGCATGTACTCTGCTTATAGAGTATGGTTCAACTCCAATTGTATATAGTCATTATACTACTACTTATGAGTACAATTTGTCCAATTACGTCTGTCCCAAAGTCTGTGCATGTTTATATGGGAACAAACATATATAGCTTTTATTATTTTGTACACCCTATCAGCTGGATTACTCCAAAATTGGATAAGATAGGCCGTATATGGCTAAGCGAACGTTCACCTTCATTTTCGAGTAATCTCAAAATCGATACCGTATACGGCACTTCCGTCGTTTGCGCAAAAACGGGCTAGTGTGTGTAGATTTACTCTGCGTAGAAATTCATTCATGCCCGCGCGGCGTTCCTAAATACGGCGCGGCGGCTATTTTTTTGTCCTTCTTCGGAAGGAAAGCGCGATAAGTGCGGCGGCTCCGTCCCGGTTCGGAGAAAGCCGATCCCGCTTCTCCGAAACCAGATTGGGGCGTGCGAACTCGCACACCAGATTAAAGTAATAGATGACGGCTAAACATGGATGGGCGATAAATCATCAAGCCAAACGCGTTTTCTCCAGTTGATGACAAAGTGAAATTTCACAGTTCGTCACACAATAATAAAAAATCCGCTGCAGCAGAATTAACGAGATCGTTCCGTGAAATGAATTTTTTTTTTCCTAATAATAGGGAAATACTTCCGTAAAAATAACATCAAGACTTCAAGAATAATCCTGTAGTTTTTTCTCTCTATTTGTCACCATAGATGTTACATTCAAGTTTCCAATCGTTTAATGTTGTTTTTTTTTTTTTGTAAAATGGCATTTGTTTGGAAACAACTGCGGAAAACATTGAAAACCACAGTCAGGACAGTCGACTTCGGTTTCGAAGTTAAATGTGCCTGGACACCAGGCTACTTTTGCTGCGCAATTTTTGTACTTCGGCTACAAAAGTTGCAGGTCATGTTCATACGCTGACCAGAAGTAGAGGGTATATAAGCGGGGAGCAGCTTTCAGTACTGCAATTGCAAAAAAAAATTGCAGATCTGTTCACATATATATATATATAGTGTGCAGTTTTTGTTTAAGTATTTTGCTTGCAGCACACATTGCAACTTTTAGCAAGGCCTTTCATAGCCATATATGGCTTATATACGACCATATATTATTATATATGGCCCATGAACAACCATAAATGCCCCATCGAGGGGTAAAATATATATAGGTGCATTTTTGGACCTTAATAGGGTATTTAAAGTAAATTATAAGGGCATATTTTATATAAATATATAGTATCATAAAAATCATAAAAATAATCAAATTTGTGCTCTGTGTTGTGTGTGCTGCACATGCAGCAGCAAAGTTTCAGCTAAATGAATATTTTATATTTGCAGCAGTGGTTAAAAATTAAATTGAGAAATTATTTCAAAGTGGTCCAAGTAAGCAGAAACAATGGAAAACAACTTAAACCGTCTCATGTATCATGCCAGGTCGTCCATAGAATGTTCTTTATTTTCTACAGATAAAGCTTTAAATTTGTCAATGCTGCAATGTAAAGGATGGTACAGTTTTAGTTGCTTTTCAATGTTTCTGTAACTATGCAGTTTGAAATAATTTCACTTTTAACCAGTTTCAACAGCTCAGAGAACTTTATACCTAATTTTTATCAATATTTTATCGCCATTGGTTGTAACTACATATGTGTAATTAATGGTGTAACGTTTATGTTTACAACAATTACTTTGCGATTTTTTCAATTGCGATTATACAAACTGTTAAAACTGTAAAAATGTTTGCGTAAACTATAAACTGTAAACAATGTTGTAAACTGAGTTTCTTCGATGTGATCATATGAAATTATGGCCAACATGCACAATTGCTTAAGTGTTCAAATTGGTTTTTTTTATCAACTGTACTGGTTTTTTCCTTTTCTTCATTATCGCTGCTGACAACAAAACAACAAATGTTTGTCGATTGCTAGATACCGTTATTTGACAACTCAGATTTATTGTTCAGAATAGAATCGTTTTCTATTCTGGTAAATCGTTACTCGGTCTGTATACAGTAATGAGCAATTTTTACTTATAATTGTCTGTTTTTGGAAATTATACTTTAAATGGAGCTTGAACCTCACGTATACCTCACGTATGAGAGTAATAGCTCAAGTTACATTGATATTTCTTGTACAATTGCTCAAACTTGCTTAAAATTTGAAAAAAGAAATATCAGCTGTATCATGTATATAAAGTAAAATCTGTGTAAATGAAAAACCTCTCTAAAAGCATAGTATATGTAACGCTCTGACTTGGGACCAAGTGTATAAATTAACCTGTCTAAAAGCATATTTTTCACCGATCCCAATTGAATGATTTTAGACAGGTTAAACTTACCACTCTAGTCTCTAATATTAACCAATTTCCATTTAATTAATTTATAATACTGCACTGTTAGTTCAATTCGGTATTTGTTAACGAATAAATTCATGTAAATGAGAGTAACGGATGTACAGTATGTAAAATTTATATTCACCCCACCACCTTGTTCATGCTATAGATGCTTATAACATGTTTCATAATCAATATATTTAAATGAAAATGCATATGCAACTACTTCAGTCACATTACTAAAC
>JAQGBW010001033.1:0-30303 GCA_034698625.1 Julus scanicus | reverse complement strand
GATTGCTAAAGAGTTATAGTTAAATAAATTAAAAAATATATTAAAAATAATTCAATTAGAAACAATTAAAGAAAAAACGACTCATTATATGAAATGTTATCGATGAAATCCAGTGATTGGGGGTGCTGCAGTTCCGCAGTGCCTATGGACGAGCCGCCACTGTTCGAGATTAAAGGAAGTATTTGATGTCTACACGTGCCCGGTTATAATTTCCTCAGTAACTCGGTTTTCGAGTTACAACATGCCACAACTGATAGATTCTTTGTAAAAAACTTTTAGAATGTTGGAAAGACTTTATGGCCAACCTGTTTTTCAATAATAGTTTCAAAAAGGAGATCCTGCTATTTTTGCTAATCTACTAGGTACAAATTGAACTCCAAACGTTATTAGTCGTCAACCCACTCATTTTATTAAATCGTTCATTAAATTTCTTTTATCTCACTATAGTGTTAATTTTAAGAATGAGGACAGACATTATTTTCTCAGAAAGGTAGCTTATAAATCTTTGATGTTCTTGTTGATCGTTGTTGATCTTTTCTTATGGCTTATTACACTATATAACGATAAATCTGAAATATTCAAATAACTTTTGATATTATTCAGAAAAATAAACAAAATACAGCATACATACTGTTTTCGAATTTCGAAAAAGTGGGAGTCTCTGCTGTCTGGTATTGCACAATTTTTTTTTTTTTTTTTTTTTTTTTGATTGTGCACAGATTTCCTGATTTTTGTTTGTTCAAAACTTGATAGTGAACTATTTCAGATGCCTCAAAAGCACATGAGATTTCACCGAGACCGCGTTAAAAATCTAATGACATGTTGAAGGAGCAGATATAATTTTAATGTCTATTGTAGTAGAAAGACTAAACATTGCGTATGACTAGAATAACGTCTGCTGTTATTAAAATACCGTTGAAGTTACAAATGCATCGTGTAAGAAAAAATATTACACATACACCCATGCACACTTAGTGATCGTTTTATCAAAGTGTAAGAAGTCAAGTAGGTACAGAACAGTAGAAGTACAACACACTGATTTCAATGCAATAGACCATTTTTAAGACGTTTAGGTGATCGTCTAGCCCTTACATCACTTTCTGTTAATAAGGAGGTGATGATATCACATTCAATTCCTATTTTTATCAATAACTGATTTACCTTGTCTAAGATGAAAACAAGTTTCAAATAATCAGCGTTAATTACAAGAAAAACAATCAGTCTTACCCTTCATTTCATGAAGAAATTTCACACGCTTTTTGCCAAAATATTATTTATCTACGAAGCCTAAGACGGGTAGTTCTGTAATAAGGACAACGAACAGCAGATATGTTCTAAATAAAATTGAAAGACATTATTATTAGAAAAAAATAATTAACGCTTTGTAAACATGTAATGAAATTTCTGAACAAAACTTTCAAATTTCGGTGTAATAAGTAGACAATTACTAAAGTATTAGTGGCCTCAGGTCCTCTTTCAAATGGAATCTCAGATTTTAAAGGTTTAAGTAAAAACCAATAAAAAGTTATATTTTTATTAAAATATTTGCCAGTGACCTGAAGCCGTTAGAAATATTCGTTTTACCTCCTTTTTTAAATTTAAAACGGTCAAAACCGTCTATTCTAGAGACTAACATTCTTCTCTAAATGTAGTTTATCAAATTGCCAAATTCGGTGATAGTTTGCAAAAACATGCTCACCAACCATGATTCCTGATTCAATTTTTTTAGTTTTACCTGTCAATATTAAGAAAATGAATTAAACGTATTTGCAATTATGAGTGATTTCTGAAAATGGGGCGCCATTTTGATTACGCCAAGAACTAGTCAATCAAATCTAACATAATTGTGATTTTTTTAGTCTACCGTGTTTATTAACGATTCACATAAGCACAAGTCGGTCTCAAGTGACATTGAATCAGTTCATATGATTGGACTAAAAGTAGGTTTAGGTCATGATCACGTCTAGACAACTTGTCCCTGCAATTTCACATTCAAACTCGATTTAAATTTTTTAAAAAAAACAGGCAATACGCACAAATCTACAACATTCTAAAAGACTTCCTAGGTCCTACTTGAACATCCATCACATAACAGTGGTCCATAAACATGGTTTAAAATAAATGTCGATTGTGAAGTTTGAAACCACCTAGAATCGTATTAGAAATGGTCTATTGATTAAAATTTTTTGTTCCATGATTTTTCCAACCAAAAACGGTCGACGCCTTGTACTATAACAAATATCAGCTGAATTGGTTTCTTTCCAATATTAAATTATAGCTAAATTACATGTAAAACATAAAGCATTTTTGTCATCAAATTCTTAACAATAATAGTACGATGGGGACAGAATCGGATAGTGAGTGTACAACTTCACTATATAATATCACGCAACACATTGAAAGATTAAAAATTGAAAAGTCTATAACGATTTTTTTTTCTCGAAAGCTCGTTTGATTAGTAATCCGATTCATCCCTCAGGATTGGTAGTAGTAATGGCACAACATGACAATTATGAATATACATAATTAAAACTGTTAAAAAGTTCTTTGGATATTAGACAATATATTATAAGCAGTCTTACCAGTAGTAAATATTACAGCTTTCGGTTGCAAATTTCAACACACGTTTTTCTCCAGATTAAATGCATTTAAGCACCGAAAGAATGTTACATGACAACACCGGTGTATTTTTATAAGCCAACGTCGAAATTGTAGAATCCATCAGATTCCATTTCGAAACATTGCCTTACTTACAAATGGATTCATTCCATCATCTGGCACATCATGAATTGAAAAAAATCAAATCTTAAAAATGATAGCGTTTCATCTTGGATCTTGAATGAACTCTCCATGTCTTTAACACTGATTAACATCGTTGTTCCCATGATTCAAAACTTAATGCAATCTGTATTCAACTTTGTTTTAAATAATGTCCATGATATAATTTGTTAATAACGAAAATACATACATATTATGTCTGTGTGAAATGATGTTAAGCAAAAAAGGAATTATTTTCATTTATACTTCCACCAGTAGATTTGTAAGTGTCTGGTGGGATAAGTCACCACTTATTTTAAGATGTATATTCTCTGGTGTAATGATAAATAAAATATCAATGCTTTTAGCGAAACATCAGGAAAGTAAGAATAGTAATTTGTAAAGAAAATTATCATAGTCACGATCTCAGAAAAGATAAATAGGAAAAACATATGTGTACTTTGTAAGAAATTTAAAAAAATATATATTCGTGTATAATTAGTTAATTGTTAAGGTTTTATGCAAAGGAAATACGTATATTATAGTCAAGTAGCAGAATATTAGCAATAGCTTTCTGAATTTACTTTATCAAGATCAGAACTTTGGAACTTTGGAGAAAGAAGTCAATTCCACCAAATAGCCAATATTTCAGACTGAAATGATGCTCATGTCTGTTAATCACGTCGTACGTTGCAGTACTAAATCATAAAAGTTCTCAAAATATGTATCGATATGTATGAACAAATTGGGCCTTCTTAACAGCTAGTGAAATCATATTTCTAAATCCATATTATCGATCAATGCGAAAATGCATTTCATGAAAGAAAAAGTGCGTTTGAAATAAAATGTTACATATTACATTAAAAACCATAAACCCATTTGAACACGGTTTTTAAATAATAATAATAATAATAATGTCATGGTTTTCCAATAAAAACATAAAAAATAAATACAATTAAATTCTTTTATAAGCAACAAAATAAAAGCAACAAGATAAAAAATTAACCAGTTTTTTCATAATTCCATTTTAAAAGTGATAATTATATAATAACTCGAGCATATTTTGTTTAAAGCGATAATTGTCATCGTGGAGCAAAAACATAAGACTAAATTTGTCTTTTTTTTCTTCCATAAACGTGTTATGAATAGTAGGTAGATTACCTTTGTTAGCAAGGCTTAGGAAAAGAAGCCTAAGTCACAACCTGCGATCATATGATATAAATTTGGCTTGTAAAAAGCGGAGACATACACACAGAAGGATAGATAGAAAAAGACGGAGATCGGGAGGGAGACGAGAGTGAAAATCCCAAGCAACATTCCTTAAGAATTTTGGTAAAAATGACCACAAATTGAGAAATCGTTGAATTAATAGATTGGGCGTGAAAGTATTCTTGAAATAAAAGAGATGGGGGAAAAAACTTGGAGAGGAATGAAGAAAAGGTATTTCGGTTTAGAGGTTGGAAATTTACAATATTATTAACTACGTAGGCCATCAGGCAATGGCACTTACGCACATAGACACAGACGAGAAAATGGTCGAACGAATTGATTATAAATCAACGTAGCATTTACCTATATCAGAATAGAAAAAAGAACACCGGAGAGGAAAGCTTAGGATCTCGAAAATAGGCTGATATCAATTCAAACAATTCGTCTGAAATGGCCCTGAATGGAATGGGTGTTGGGGATGCTCTACGATATCATAGTCGGCCACGGGCCACACGTACAGAACGTTTTGCGCCTATCAAAATGAGGCATTTAATGAAAAACATCTTAAGGAAAACTACTCGTAGAAATATTTGAAATCTTTCCTTAATATGGTCAAGGTCTTTTTTAGAAAGAAACCAACTTTAAACGAAATTCCCGCTTGCAACGATGTCACCGTGAAGGGATGGTGGATTCGACTAACAACTCTTGCGATCAAAAATCGGCTATAACTACAAATCTGACCCAGCCGAGGAAAACAAGGCGGGTATATGCACTGGCGACTTTTTTTCAGTTACCCGAGCACTGTTATATCCGATTTTGCTCAAAACTTGGCGTATCAATACAAAGACTCCAAAAGATGGCCTTAAAATCTTCAATGCGCCAAATCGAAAATAAAACTTAATCGTCAAACCCTTCTATTCTGATATAAAATAATGTAGAAATCCAATGGGATAAGAGTACATGTATGTATTTAGGAAGGAGGACACAGCAGCACCAAACCTTGACTTAATAATTCATTCAGCTATACATTTGATAAATCCGTACTTATATAACCAACAACACTGCCATCCAGAAAAAAAGCCAGTACTCCACACTCGAAGCACATCAAGCGCAAAACTTGTGGCTCCTCCAAAAGCTGACTATACCTTGGAGGTTGACCGCTACAATGAGTACATCAAAAATGGTCTACTCCTTATATATTTATATGTCTATTCGGATTATGGAAAAAAGTATCTGTAACCAATATGGCCAAGATCGGTAGCTGCAATGATGCTTACGCTCGAACCAAGTTACAAATATCGTGAAAATGTTACAATCTAATCCCACGAAGACCGTACCCTTTCCTTGTACTTATTCGTTTTAATGTGACCATGCACGCGTATTCTACTTGGGCATTGTGTTCCTTAAAAATACGGATTTTCTTCTCACGAGAATCAAATTTTAAGCAAAATAAAGATCGAATGCTGTTTTCTTCTGGAAGGCAGAGCCGGCACACATGGAGTTATGTTTATATCGAGTTTTTTGGAGATTTTTTCGGTGGGTGGTGGAAGGAATAACAGGGCAATGTAAAGAGTAATTTTCACTGCAGGACAGATAGTTAAGATAGAGATTCGGAAAAGAAAATAGAGGATAACAGGAATACAATGACAGTTAATAGTAATAGTAGCAGTATGTAATATTAGAAGGTAATCTTGAAAAGTGATATTACAGCATAAGTAACACAGATGACCGCGTACTATAATGACACTCTAACCTCCACTTTTAAAAAAAGATAAACGAGTTCACTCACAGCATCGAACTCTGCAACAACGATCACACACACACCACATGCAAGCCGTAGCTGAAAGGAAGGGGGGGACAAAAAATCAAAAAACGAAACCATAGTCACGACTCGACAAGTGTTCCCGAAACTAAACAGAAATGATCGTGTGAACTGAAACCCGAAAAAAACCTAAAAAACGATCCACTGACGTTTAGTGTGGAGAGGCCTTGTGTACATCACTCACAAAGAACAGTGGTTGGCTAAATATCATTTTACCGATCACGATAAACATCGGGAGGCGTTAAAGTATCGTAGAATTTATGCTAATTTGTGACTGCATTCCTACTAGGACAGGAGCCTGCAAGACCCCTTTCCTTTTACACTCTTTTTGCTCGTGACAGATGAAGTAAATTAAGTAGTTACGGGGTTGGGGGGAGCTAGCTCATAAGTAGACAAAAACTTTGTTCGAACTACACATCTTGTGAAAATGACAACTGTTGATTCTCATGGCAAATTAATAAAAGCCAACGACTTAAATGGAGATCAGACCGTAAAGTTTCCAGCCCGAACACAACTTACTCAAAGGTGGCAAACGTAACGGGTTAAAAAACGGTAAAACATCTCGAACGGTAATGAGAGAAAAAAGTACGCAAGAGGTAATGAAACCCAAAAAAAAGAAGAAAACTAGCAGATTAAGCCAACACATCATGTGTGTGTGTGAATGTGGAGGAAGGGTCATTGAATGAGGGTCTGCACGATACAGCTCCCTGTTGAGATGCTCCCAGCCGGTAGCAAGTGTGGACAGACTCCCTTATTTGTTGACAGGGGTAAATGGCGGCGAGGCGGACGCTGAGCGGTGGAAATGAACGTGCTGCCACTTGCCGTCACGTCGGTGCCACACCCGCGTCTCCTCCGATTGCTGAGTGTGGGATATACCTGATCTAGAAGATCAATTTTAGAAAAAGAAATGCAATGTGAATTAGATAAACATTGCAAAACATTAAAACTAATACGAGCGAGGCCATTAATGCCTTTGGTATAGTTAACCGCCTTGGACCAGCTCAGGGCGTACACGAGAATACGACTGGCTGCTAGCATCCATCTTGCACGCCAAAAAGAACCTGGGTTATTTGAAATGAACAAGGGCACTTCAAGCTTGAAATTTTACAGGACATTTAACAGTACGGCAAGGTATCGGCAAGCGATACCGATTGAAGAAACTGAAAAAAACTGACTTGCAATTGTAGCAATACTACGATCTACTCATTCAGCCATTCAAAGTTGCATAACAATTTTCTTTTGACATATTTCTATGTGATTCCCTTTTTTTTATTATACTTGGAGTAGTCAGACAAGATCTAGTAGATGGGGAGTCTGTAAGATCCTCTCGACCAGATTCAGATTAGCAAAAAGATTGAAAATACAGTAAAGAATTACAGTCAAGACAGGCCAATATTGACAGCAATTTAAGTCATTTCCTGCCAAAAAATATATGATTTTCCACACTTATTGGAATACAGTTTTTTTTTTTTTTTGCTTAATGTATTTAAAGATAGATATCGAGATAAGGGTGTAAGCAAGGAATACGTTCGTGGCCAATTTTTAAGAGAAGAACGACGATTGATAGGTGTAACCACTAACTAATCCAACCAGCTCAATAAAGTATACTTGTGAACTGAATTTTGAATTAATTAACTGAGTTACTGAGGTTATTTCTCACATTTCTGTCAGGAAAAAGGTAGAAGCAAAAAAATGTATTAACTTAAAAACTATACGAAGAATAAAATTGCATGCAAATAATAATTGGAATTCTTTAAAGATCTAAAGATTCAACTGGTCGATTCATTTTAATATTTTTCTGATCAAATTTTTGAACGAACCAATCGCTCATCGGTCGAGCTTGCCTGAATACCCCTAATATTGCGGCAATTTCATTTCTATTGTACATGCAATTTATAATCCATTCAGCTTGCATTGCCCTAGTTACACATTTATTTGAATTGTAAGCCTCTGGTCCTGACTCTAGAATCTTGATACAAATTTCAGTGTGAATTTGTGATACTATACCTTCCGATCGTTCGGCTGCATATTTCATGTCAGGACTTAATTTTGAAAGCCAAGGTTAACAATTAAATTAATTCTGCCACATAGCTGTTTCAAATATGAAAATCAAAGATCTTACAGCCTTGTTTCAGTAGTAATTTTGAAGAAATTCAAAGGAAATTGTACTTCTCAACATTCTATACACTGCTTAACATGCATTTGCATGCAAACTACACCGAGCATTATTCTATAACGTTTAAATATAAGCGACGAATAAAAACCAGAACAATCAAGCAATACCATGTAGATGCTTACTTATCCATATACTGTGTGAGTCGTACGTAGGCAATGCATGCTGCATCTTCACCGAGGAGATGTACGTGAGGATTAAGAATGGTCGTGTTGATTGACTTGCAGTTTTTACCTAAAACTATATTAGATTTAGTGAATAAAACTTGCCACCTATAGTCACCAAAAATAATTTTTCAAATATGATCTGTTGCATGCCAGTCAAGTAGAAAACGTATTCCTGGTTCAAACTCACCGTTGTCGAAATAAAATTTATGAAAATCCATGCCTTCTATCAGATTACCCAAGGCCTCAGGTTCAAAAGCTGTCAGATGTGGGTCACATATTTTTCTGTAAATGAACAACACTTGAAAATTACTACCAAGGAATAAACAAGAATTTTATTGTAAGACCGGAAAGGGATAACTTACGTGTAACCTTCGTAGTCTCCAGTATTAATTGCCTCGATCAGTTGCTCTGTGACTTTGATAATTTCTTGTTTTCGAGCTTTAATAACAGAAAAAGGCATGCAAACATTAGTGTCAGGAAAGCTAATTTCAACACTTTTGTTAGACAAACAGTGGTGAAATGTTTTTGTATGCAGTTTAGTAGTTTACATGACTTGGCCAAATGGGGCTGACTTTCCTCGTGCGAGGTTAGGTTGAATTTCCAAATAAACATTTTGCAGTTCTATTAACATTGGATGAAAAGGAAAGCAAGAAGTATTGCAAAGTAAAACATACACACATCACCATTGTAAGTTAGTCATTTTAACAAAAACCACAATTTTCAATAAAATAACATAAATGGGTTAAACAAAAAAAATCCATTTCAAACTTAGGATATTTTGCAAAACACCAGGAGTAGTTTCTCCACGGTTGGAATACACAATGTCCACAAAAAAGCAAGTGCCCGAGGAAAAAAAAACTGATATTGGCACCCGCCACAAAGAATTATAATACCTGCTGCACTGCTTCACACAAAACCGCTTCAATACGGTCAAGGGAAAAAGAAAAATAACACAGGCGAGCATCAAAGGCTTACCAAGCCGTGACAAACCAAAATTGGAATGCAAAATCCGGACATTGTATGCCTTCACATTATGCAAAATAGTGCCTTCATAACATCTCTAGGGATGTTAAAAAAATATATGTTGTGCTGAGAATAACTCTGCGTGTTGTGTATATTCTGAATCGCTGAAAAAAATACTGAATATTCTACTAGTGCATATAGTAGTCCTGATAACTTGCAGCTATAAAAATCCAAAATTTCATTTGCAATAAAAAAATGAATTACTCTATGTTGTGCAAAAAATGCATGCTCGAAAATCTCACAGTGCATGGTAATCATCGAGTAATCATTGCAAGTAAAAAAAAATGTTTCCGTATTAACATTCGGTGCAGGTAAAAAATCATGTTAATCCAGACACAAAAGGCAGACAAACTAAGCAAGCTTAATTTATGCAAAAATATTGTAGAAAAATGTCGACCAGACGAAACTCGAAAATTTGAAGTTGTTTGAAATAGCGGAAAATACTCACGATCAACAACAGCATGGCCATTCTTTAACGCTAAAATAAAAACAAAATAAGAAAAAGATGGGCAATGTTAGAAAAATGACAACGACAAAGGATACTAACACTACTGTGCATACACATATGACTATTGTGATAACTATGACCCAAACATACATGTCATTCCATTTAATGCCAATCGGCACATTGATTTCTTAAAAAATGTTACATCTGAAATTCAAAAAATGAGCATGTAAACACGAAACAAACATTTAAAACAAGCAGTTCCTTGTGATATATTTAATCAAAAACTATCAAGCAAATAGTTGGCGCAAAAGGAGTAAATTAAGGCATATGAACATAATGCCATAAACTTTTAAATGTAAGAATCTGATAAAAAATATTTACCACTTCTTCATAAAATGGGAAAATATGCTTTCCATAAATGTTAGGACAATTTTCAGCGAATACAATAGTTTTGACTTTATATTACCTCAAGAATATCAAAAGTAAAAAGCAAATAAGTTGCACCTGTGTAGCATTTTATCTGCTCCGATTTTCATTTCTTTTTAACAAATATTTACTCAATATCACACATTAAAACTGCTTGCCTCAAACGTCCTCCATCTTTACTTATCATTTACAGCTTTGAATTTCAGTAAAGCACATCAATTCTTGAACACCAATTCATTGGCTGCATCTTCTACACATCAACAACCATGTGCAACAACTAAGAAGCGATGATACAAGAAAATGATAAAAACGTGCTTTTGAAAATCAAAATTTCAAAAAAGTGCCAGGAATGCTTGCTACTACAAGGATTTAATTGGTGCTAAAAATGTAATAATTTTAGAAAATGAATAACAGCGAAAAAGAAGAAGTCAGATCAGCCTCAAGTGAAAACAACTGCTGGCAGTTTGATTAAAAGGGTGAGAAAAATATAAAATATGTAGTATTTTTTCCCCTAATAAAAATGCAGTTTGTTACATCACAAAATTCCTAACAACTGCACATAGAATCAGTATTCTCATGATGTGTATTACTTACTATTTTAATAAAAAAAAGTTGTCGACTGTCTGCCAAAAAGTAGATTTTTCAATTAACCCAAACTTAGATAAAAGGAAAAGAAGATATTGTGTGTACTGATTGCCCACAAGCATAGTTGGTATTGATCAGTTCTTACTTTTGGCACATAAAAAGTTGCATTTTGCTAATACCCAATTGTGCAATTTTCGCTTGTTTTCAGAATTAACTCAAACCACGTCACGGTTTAATTATTCATAAACTACGTTTCTTAAACCAGCATTGAGAGCAGTGTTTGGCAACCAACATATAACATTTTTTTTTGAAAAACCACTGCATATATATTATAAATGTAACACCAGTACAGTACATCATAATTTTTGGTATTTTCAGCAACAACTTGTGCAACATTGCAACTTCAATATTAGTTCAAGAACACGTGACAGATATGTCAGCAGACCTGACAAATTATCTAATATATAGAGCAGAAAGCTGTGCTTGTGACTGCGAGCAGAGTGATGGATTTCACGAGATATTAAGTTGATAAGACATTTACACACAACTAAGAATAATCTAAAGAAGTAAAATTCGGTTAAGAGTGGCAACTACATAATCAAGAAATTGATAGGTGACACCAAATTCCTTACATTGCATTGCCAGGAAGCTCAGACATACACAAACACTCATAACAAACCTTCTTCAACCATTACCCAAACTCCAATTACACTTTGACATCAGCGTTTCATTTTTACAAAAAGCTCCAATATCAAAAACAACAAATTTCTCAAATCGATAGGGAACAAAAACCGTGACAAACTCAAGGACCACAGCAATTGGTTTTACACGCAAAAAGTAACTTATCACATTGTTGGAAAAAAAAACCCTGAGTGAAGTCTCACTTTTTGAGACTTTCTAGTACTGTCGATTTCTTAAGTTAATTGAATTATAATTGAAAGTCACATTCAATGTTAAGCACAAAACCACACAGTTCATCAACTCCATGATATTAACATGCGCATCTCAGTTAATGGAAAATTAACAGCAAACTTACCTTCACAGTTGTCAGCACAGTTAATGAGTGAGTTGATTGTGACAGACCCCTCATCTAAGGAATATTCATATAGCAAAAAAAGAAAAGAAATAAAAACAAACGTGAACATGCAGTGAGTGTATTAATTGCTCCATGCAGCCAGATCTGCCATGCCTTGAGAATAAGTTTTCTCAAAACCATATGTTGCTCCAAATTAATACATACAAGTATTTTTCTCTCTCATAATTTTCATAAATACACATCTGGTTGAATTTCGACTAAAGCCATATCTAAATTAAAGATTTCCAATGATTTATTTTTAATTTAAACAGCCCAGAGTATGAATTTTTAGAATAACAAAACAATTGAAATCACGTGAATCAATTTTTCTTGAGTTCTGAATACAGATAATCTTGCATACAACCACCACGTGAAAATGGTAAACCAGAATTCTAAAAAAATTCCTCTAATTTTGTTTTTCAAAGCAGGTATTTTACAGAATTAAAATGTTTCGATGTTAGAAAACAGTCTTGACATTGAAGCAATAGAGTTTAACAAAAACTCTTAAACCTTTGAATATCTGCAAGGGGTTACTGCAAAATCAAGGTTCTCAAGCGGTTACAGTAATAAATTCTTAATAAATATGCCTTTAATTTGGTTGAACCATCAAAACAATGGTCAAATTCCAAAAAATACAAAAACATATTGCAGTCGAGAATTACATTTGTCCAATTTTTCAGATTTGACAAGTAAAGAACTTGTGTTTACCCCGTGCAGATCAATGTTTTTGCTAAATGTCGAAACTATAATCATCATTCAAATAAAAAATTACGTATCAAAACTGAAATCAGAACAGTGTTAAGATCTAAACTTTCACATAAGAAACAAGAGAATCCACATCGTTTTTTCAATGAAAACGACTGATTCTCCAGATTTCAGATGGTCAATCACCCGCATGGTAATTCATCATAAAACTGTTCAATACTGCATAACAATGAGAATTACATCAAAGCGCAATATAACAAGTATACAGGATTTACAAACATTTAGTTTGAGCAATTCCCCAAGCCAAAACATGCCCAAATCGTCAAATCGATGCCACACAAATTAAGTAAAATGCCCATGCCCATGCCATTCGGTTAGTAAACATTACAAATTTTATTTCATGCGATTACTACACACACTTGTACATTAGTTAGTTATCAAGCGATGCACAATTCAAAATTAACCAAACAAAAAGAGAGTACACACACATACTAGTTGAATCTATCACCTGAAGGGAGTATATAATGGAGTTCTTAACAGCGTGTAAAGACATAATTGTGATTTTAGCCAATGCTACTCATCAACGTAGTTTATATAATATAACAGCGCAAACATAACTCGCAATAAAATGTCGTTTATAATAACAAGGAATGTCTTGTAATAGATTCCTTCGCGACAACAATATATGGGTGATTCAAATCAGAACTGTGAACATATCGAAATGACCATCCTATGTGTGTGAGGGGAAAAGTAACTGCCCAATGCGAATAAAGTTTGGACAAACTGGTCCCAAAATGGTAACTTTGAACTACAAGTCCAAAACCGTCCAAACACCAATGGCAAAAAATGCTTGTTGATCAGCAGATTTCGCATTTGTGTTGGTATGGACCGAATTAAGTTATCCTGACTTTATTGACAAAGAACTAAGTTTAGCACTTAAATTCTAGACATATCAGACTCCTTAAAGATAAGTTTGA
The DNA here is from genome assembly GCA_034698625.1 of Julus scanicus. Lineage (NCBI taxonomy): Eukaryota > Metazoa > Arthropoda > Diplopoda > Julida > Julidae > Julus > Julus scanicus. The sequence goes on along the minus strand of JAQGBW010001033.1, from coordinate 16,936 downwards.
CTTGCACAGCCATAGAATATTATTTTGCCAGCCTGTACACTGTGAGTCATAAAAACGTAGAACCCAATAAAAAAAAATCACAACTTCGTGAAAAATGCTTCGATTTAAAAGAAATTTGGCAATTACATAGAACAAACAAAAACCTTCTTCCCGGATTTTTTTCATTTTTCAACAAGACCGGAACAGTTGAACTGCTGTGCCACAGTTCATCGAGCCCAACCACTGGCCAATAAACAGTCCAGAATTGAATCCAGTGGACTACAAAATTTGGGGAGTTTTTCAGGAAAGGTTTACAAATCGAAGATTAATTATATCACGAATTAAGAAAACTTGGATTGAACTCGACCAGAACATTTTTAGCACATTTTATAATTCATTTTTGTTCCTACACTATTGTTCTATGCAAGTGCCAAATTTCATGTAAATCAGAGCATTTTTCACGAAGTTGCGATTTTTTTAAAAAATTGGGTTCTACGGTTTTATGACTCACAGTGTACAGTTGGTAAATAAACTACAAAGCCACCAATTGCAACATCCATAATTCATGTCTACTGTAGGTCATAAGTACGCGTATATCAGACTATAAGGAATGCATTTATCAATTTATAATTGCACACATCTCAAGGTTATTGTTGCTAGATAAAGAGTTTCTAGTGACAAATGAATAAAGTTGGTCTCACCATCATGTGCAAAGCATTTAGCAGACAGCGTAGGTCCCATCTGCTTCAAGTTGGATTTTTCCAGACAAATTTTAAAAGGATGAAGCAAAATCAAATTACTTTAATGGAAAATGTAAACCTATCGATATCGAACCAAACCATTAGAGCAATGCAACATTCGATTGTTATATGGATACAAGGTTAATTAATACATTTAATGGTGACGTTTATTAAAGCTTCCACAATGCTAATAAAAGTGGAGCAAACGAGGCGGAAAAATGAGTTAATTATCATCGATGTCTGGTTAGCTTTAAACTAAGCCCATTGTCACCTTCTAGTCGAACGTAAGCTAAAATGATAATGATGACAAGGGCACAAATAGCTTAGATGATCAGAAACACTCAAGGATATTTTGCGTCATCGAAAATAATGTCCATGTCAAGTTATATCTAATTAGCTCAGCCGAATTGAACAATTCAAGGTCTTTGCTGACATTTTGACAAATCCAAGTAATGTCGACATATCAAGAACAATGCTTTGTGGCATTCCGCTTTTTGGAAAATACCTGCATAGACATACTACAAATTCTTAGAACAATTCCTTATTGGAAAAAGTGGTAATAAACTAGCAATAAACTGATAAAACCCATGTTTCTTTTGGCAATTTTTTGCGTCTGAAACTGGGAATTTTGGGAGTTGGGTGGAATATTTTAAGCAAACATGTGGCTGGCAGTTAGATTGCCCAAAAATAAATATTATGTACATATGTTATTTGTGATAATTTACTGATCACAAACTGTTAATTTTTAAGCAAACACAATCATTTTTTTACCATGCAGTTTTTGACAAATATTACAACAAAACTTTAACTGATCAGAAACTACGAAGGGCAGTCAAAATAAAATGTGTTGCATATTCATTTATTATTCGAAAACCAGATGTCGTATAAATAAATTGAAATAGCCATTTTAGTGAGCAGGAAATTTATATTTTTCAAAGTAGGACACGAGTTTGTTGACACATTTATCCCAACGTTTGATGAGATTATTTAAACCCCTTTCGTAAAATGCGTTATGTTGGCTATGCAGATTTTGCTGAACCGCAAGTTTCACATCATCGTCTGTTTGGAATTTTTTACAACTCAAAAGTGTTCCTTTAGTGGACCCGACATTTCACCACGCGACTTCCATCTCTTTAGTCCACTAAAGTAACACTTTAGTGGTCAAAAATTCCAAACAGACGATCAAGTGAAATTTGCAGATCGGCAATATCTGCATAGCCAACATAACGCATTTTACGAGAGGGGTAAAACAATCTCATCAAAAATTGACAACAAACTCGTGTCCTACACTGAAAAATAGCAAATTTCCTACTCATTAAAATGGCTATTTCAGTGTTTTTGTACGACATCTGGTTTTCGAATAATAAACAAATATGCAAGACTTTTTGACCGCTGCTCGTAGTAATAAACTAATAGGATTTTGAAACTAACATTAACAGTTTATTACTAGTTGATCATCATATTTTTTTACAAGGGTCAAATTATTTTTTTACGATAAATATCTGGCTTATGAAATGCTTTTATCAACTTTTTCGTAAAATGAAGGCTACAGAACCATATATATTTTGTTAGTATTTGAGCATACCTAACTCGTATGCAGTAATTAATTGATAATTCGATCTTTAGTTAAATTACGTTCTGATTTTGTGTGTTAGCAAAATGTATGAATGTTTCTAAATCTCCATTTAGGAGTGAATATAATAAAGTAGTTCCTACGTGCATGTACATAGCCAAACTTATCTTGAAATGCAGAGCAATGCCGAGTATCACCAGTGCTAATTTCAATAAACAGTAAAGTGTTTACTTATTATGTACCACACAAAGTGGTCATGAAAGTGCATGTGCAGGGATTTTCAACCACTCTTACGTCACAATCACGATGCCGAATACGTAAAACAAGGGGGTGGCTCAACTGCAGCCATTCTCATTTGGTGCACAGCCCAAAAAATAAAACAAGAGTGAACAAGAAAATTGCGCACATGATTATAATAAAAAACAAAAAACTGCTCAATAGCATTCCTGACAACTGATATATACCACTGCATGTAATTCCCGCAGATGAAACACTGGACTTTCTTTTGCACAAAGTGTTTTTTTTTTAAATAAGCGACAACGATTAGCCTAAACTTATTAGTTTTCACCAGTAATATTAATCTATTCATGATAACCTCTGATGAAATTTGCAATATTCAAAAAAATGGCCAACAACCATTGTTTTAACAGTATGCTTTCACTCTAAATGGACATACTCACCTAATTGCTGACTTTGATTTGGTGTAAGGCCTACTGGTTTTGTAGTTGTTTCTGGAATTTTCGTGTCTTAAAGTAGAAAAGAAGAGAAAAAAAGAAGAGGAGGAGAAGAAGAAGAAGTAGAAGAAAAAGAAGAAGGATAGTAAAAATGAAGAGACAGATGAAGGTAAGAAGAGGCAGGATGAGAGAAAACGAGAAATAGGTTTAACGAAATAAAATAAATCAATAAAAGCAGCAGCACTCATAAAATTTGCAACATATAATTAAATAAAAAAATTAAGGCAAAAATATCCCCAAAATTGCTACAGACTTAATTATGTTACACAAAGAAGCATGACTAATAAAGCGGCTTCATCTTAAAACACTTTCTGTAATCGCAAAATGAGTTGCGAGAGAAATTGCATTTAAATTATTCAAATTTTTCATTCATATTCTTGTGGTGTTAGTTTGGTAAATATGATTATATTTTTAATAAAGTATCATGGAAACAATCGTACTAATCTTAAGTTTATTAATTACCATAATCGTTAAAACTAGGAATTCTTAAACAATTGTTTAAATTAAAGGTGGTGGTAATTAAAATATAAAATCGTCTACATGTATTACATGGTAAGCAAATACGATAAATGTAATAACAAGTACAATAACTGGATATTATTAACACACAATATGATAGCTAATTTAATAATCCGTCATTTTCCTTAATAACTTTTTCTGTGAATAAGTGATACATTTAAAGCTACATGTATTAATCAGTTCCCCCATTCATGTGAAAGGCAAGAACGTTGATTTCTGCGGAAATGAACGTGCGCAAAACCGCACGCATGCGCACATTCACATCCGCCGAAATCAGCGTTTCCGGTTGGAACTACTAGTCTCTCACATGAAGGAGGCTTTTTTGTTCGCATGCTAGCTAGCTACTGATAATCTTATGTCTTGAATTAAATGCATTATGTAAAACTCGGTTATAAATTGAAATATAAGTTTGTGTGAATATATTTATGTGGTATAACCTAAGTTTAAGGCAAGTTATACTTTATGCTAACACTATAGTTTAATACAAAAGTGAGAAAAAAATAATGTAAAAAACTATTTATCAATTAACTTAAGATTACGTTGTTTGTATCGATTTTTTTTCTCAGATATTTGTGTAGTTCCAGTAAAACGACCCTGACTTAATTCTGAATAAAGTTGTTTGATATGTAGCGCGATAATGTAGTTATGAATTGATTTTTGTTTTTTATCCAATTGGTAGTTTACAAATTGTTTGAGATTTCTAAAGGAATTTTGTTAGCATTTATAAAGTGCATAGTAATAAAACAGGCCTCTATAGATCTAAATCAATGCTGTGTTACGATGAGATTTATGTTGGTTGCACCATGCTTCATTAAGCGCTATCAATTAACCAGCATTATTTATTAATAATTGCCAAAAACTTGTGTTAAGGATGGATTTTATGGTTGAAACATTTAGTATTTATTAACATCAGGCAATTGGTGGTGTAAATGCATTGCTCTAAATTGCAACTGGCTACGAAATAGTTAGGTGCCCATAAATTTATAGTAATGTAAGTTCTTTAAATCATAACAATTCTGATGTGTGCACTGACACTTGAGTTGGGCAACAAATCAGACTAGTTCTGCTCATTTTCAAGACTTCACAACAAATATTAATTGCACCATAGACAACAAATTCAAACCTGGATGTATATATTGAAACAGATAAATTTTGGTAAAACTTATAGTTAACTAAAATTGAAAACAACATTTTTTTAACAATCCCAAAATACATTCTTGAACTAAAAATACTCCAGATATGAAATAAACTTACATCAGCACAAAGACAAAACAAGACAAGAGACAAAATGTGGCATTTTGGCACATAAAAACTAGTAAGATAGATCGCATAGCACAAATATGAAACTTTTTGTGTTTGTGGGAAGAACATTTAACCAATGTATTTCGGCATTAGTATAAAGCAGAGCGGAATTTAAAGAAAACGAGTGAAAAATATATATGTGTTAGGCCAGTTTATCTTTTAAGGGGCTTGGGACCACAGCTGCACAGGCGGAGGAAGCGAAAATAAAGCCCTAAAAGATAAAAGGGTTGAGGGAGAAAAAAAAAAGGAAAAAGGTATCAGACACTACGGTGCACCTATGTTCATCACACGTATCAGTGATAGTGAACACCTGACAAAATATTTTCCAAAAAAAAAACATCCTAATAAAAAAAAACTATATTCTGTAAACTGTGTAGTGAACCTAAGTGACTAGGCAACTCAAATAACTGAATTTGTATGGGATCACACAAACTTAAAAAGTTGCTGCCCTAAATGCCCATCAAAAAATGTTTCGTCAAATGCAAGTGGTAATAAAATCATTCTTTCCATTCTCAATTTAGTTTTTTGTGTAAAAAAACAAAACCCAACAAAATAATAAATTAAACGACAGAGCAAGAATTTCTGGTATTTTTATGGCATCGACCTGCAAGGAATGCATAAAATTCGACTTAATTTGATGAGGTGGTCATTCTTAGTGGTCACAAATTCCGGTATAAAACGCCTATGGCAGGAAGTCAGTGCCAACACGAGTTAAAACAGACTTCGAATTAACAAATGGACATTTGACATTGAGTGGTGTCGTTAGTGACAACTACACCGGACAGATCCAAGGTAGAAACATATGACAGTGACATTAGTTGTTATAGATTCTTTGGAGACAGCTTGTGGCATGCGACACGACATTATACTAATGTGAACATTGAAGCGCAAGAGCTACTCTACATACAAGTCAAAATTGCATTGAATGTGACTACTTCTGAGAAAGTATCCATTATTTTCCTCCACTATTTAGAGGGCTATCGCGTGCTTCTAAATCTAACACACAAGTACATCACAGTCATTTTGACAATACGATATGGCATAGAGAAGAAAGCACGCAGACCAATACCATAATCGATAGTCCAGTAAATCAGACACCAGGTTGTACATAAGCATCATTATCCACTCAGATAAATGACTGATTGAATCAATATTCTAAACTATTATTAAATCGACACAGGGGCTATAACATAGTTTCATTTTTTCTGAAAGCTAAGTCTCTTAGCTTATACTTAGTAAAATTGCTTAACTAAAAAGTCTGCCATTTTAAAATTTGCACGCCACTTTGCACAATTACTTTTGGCAACGAAACAAGTGCAGTATGGAATTCATTTGCAATGGCAAGATCATGACAAAATATCAGAAGCCCGTTATTTCAATAATTTCTAGCATTTTTTCCAAGCTCAAGAAATTAAATTTATGCATTTTTGAAATTTCCTCCATTCAGGAGATTTTATTAATCACGGTTGATATAAAAAATAATGCAATATGCACAAACAAACATGGACTTTAATAATAAATTTTAAATATTTGCTACTAAATGGTATGAAAATTAACACCCAATAAACAATGCAAACAAATTTATTACAATTAAAAACTCAAAACTGCAAAAAAAAAACTTTGCAAAAAAATAATTAAATAAATGTAATTAAATGCTTAGTTTCAACATATTTTTCGTAATTTCATGCAATTTTTCTTTTAAAAAAATACGCAAAAATCTGTTGTTGCTAAAGAACTGAGTGGAAACTGTTCTGAACATCTACAAATAAATTCGCAAGTTTCAACATTTATCACTAATCATAATATGTTGAAACCCTGTGTAAATATTTGCAAAAAAATAATTAAATAAATGTAATCGAATGATTAGTTTCAACATATTTTTCGCATTTTCATGCAATTTATGTTTACAAAAATACGCAAAAATCTATACTAAACCAGGAATCTGTTGTTGAACACGATCGATGGCATCAATATTAATCATACTTGTCATTGCAAATAAAGTGCTCCATTAGGCGCGTCTGCAAAAATCAGCAACATGAACCAAGCAAAGAAACAATATTTTCAAAAAAAAAAAAAACAACATTAAATATACTGGTTTCAGATATTAAAGCATTACGTGCCTATTTTGTAGAAGCACCAGTAGACAAACTAAGAAAAAGTTATAATTCATTGATTAGTTATTTTGATATACGTTTCTTTGCTTGGCTGCTGAATTTCTGAAATCAGTGAAATTTCTTGCTCCAGCTATTACAAAAAGGTGTTCCACAGTTGAAAACTTGAAAAGTTTGCAATCAGACGCGTGCGCCACAGATCAAAAAAATCTTCCATGAGATGGTCTTCAAAATCCACGCACGATGAAACTAGCTCTCAACTTCCATAGTAAAGAAAAGAGATGACATTTTCAAATGGAATGGGGAAATAAAAGAAGCAGTGAGGGTACAAGAAACTATTGCTCGACACTGCCGAGTGTGCAACTCTCAACGGCTTCTTGTGAGGATTTCTACGCTACTATTTTCTGGACTATCGACTAAAACGGACGGGCTCTGAACTCCCTGGTTGTATCTTTTTTTCCACTAGTGAAAGACATCACACCTTAAAAACGAGTGCAAATCAACAAAAGGAACGAACTCTACCAGTCACTGTTAAAACTGCTACACTACGCTGCGAGAGCCTACAGGTGGGGCATGCGAGTTTTTGTTATGCTGTCCGACTGAACAGATACGCCACACCTATCGACAGGTTACGACATGTAACTCATCAAGAAATGCATAATGTAGAGGAGCTTACGTTACCTTCAGGGTCTCGCGCCACCACTGTTTTGCTTCGACTGTCTGGCCCCAAATGCATGGCATCTGGCCAAAACAGAGAAAATGGAAGACATGGAAGGGGTGTTTAAAGAATGACACCAAATAGCTACTGTTCACAGGCTACACTGCTCATCAGGACACCTTTCATGAGACCAATTTGATACCACACCTTGAAATGGGTTTACAGACACCATCACATGTTTGAAGATAGATTTAGGGCAACTGTAGTTCTGCTCGTGCAGATTCAAATGCGGTTATAGTGTTGCAGCCTCTGTAGAAGTTATACAAATTATTAAGTAAGTAGGAAATGAGACAAATTTAACGTTTGGCAGGACACTATATAACAGGTACATAGCTTGAATGCCTCTAAATCTAGGATACATGTGTTGGCTAATGCTAACATATATCAATGTAACATCCACGTATAACAGACTATACCGTTCGTATAATTTTGAATCTGAACGCTGTCCATTACTGAATTATATCGTTTGAACAATGGCAAATTAAAGTCAGATCTGTACATGTACACAACAGTCGTATTCCCTATTCAAGGTGTCATCAATTTGTCACGCTCGCATTGTTAACGTTGCCAGTGGACAGTTTAGCCTTCAACACGTAGCTGCCGCATGTCATTTGTACTCAAGAGACAACTGAATGTGATCAAAAGATGGTAACATGAGGCGGAAAGTGTGAAATAAAAGCAGACAATGGCAAGTGTGATGAAATGAATGAAATGGGATGCATCGGTTGTAATAAAATACCAAAAAAATCCTCAACTTATCATCATACGAAACCATAATTCGTTCCACAATTGCATAATATAATCATTAGCAAAATTATTAATATATGCTACTCGTTTTATCAAAGAAATATATCGGAAGCTCATTTTTGCCAATTATTTTCAACTTTAATCAAATCTGACCTAGTTTCAAAATAAATCATGAAATCAGGGGTATTTTCTTTGATGAAAATAATTTCAATCTGCCAGTATAAAAAATGGAATAGTATTCTGGCACCAAATATCATTTTCCAAAAAAACAAATAAAAAAGCATGTTAAAAATAAGGATAAACGTATTCTATCTAATTGAAAATCAATTCAATGCTAACGGGTTATTTTTTTTTCAGGCATATACTTTTCGGTGGACAATATGTTACCATAAAATGCACTAAGATATGCCGAATTAATCGGATCTACGATCCTTTTTTGCCACCACACTCCAACATTTACTATAGCTATCCCGTGGCATAGAGAGAAAAAAACACATCAGAATATCTAAGAACTACACTACCATACAAAGAAAAGTTACTAGTAAGCCAACTGTTGAATTCAGTAAAGAATTCCTGAATGTCTTTTACACCTGTCATGCCATATTGCAGTAAAACTACAGTGGTCCCAAGATGCTCAGTTATATTAAAAAACAATAACTTTAGCTGACACAATATGAATGTTTGGCCATCAAGAAATACACTGACCATATTCTTGATAATGAAGTTACTTTTCTCCAACTTTATCATAATATCGCCTTATGAGGCATTTTGTTCACATCATTCAAACAAAAAAAATACCAGAGTGAATGATAACCCCCCCTCCCTCCCAAGCACACAAAAGGTCACTCAAGGTCATATATCTGGACAAAAAAGATGGCAATGAAGAGTGAATGAGGTGAAATAAATTATAACAAATATATTCCCCTACCCTTAACGTCATCCTCTTCGATAGTAGTACTGCTGTCAGTTGATTCCTTTACTTGTGATCCATCGCCTTTCTTATTTATAATACTCCGACCTTAAAAACAAACACGTTTCGATTACAACAATTGCAAAAAAAAAAAAAAAAAAAAATTGTTATACAAATATTAAAAAATGCAATTTAGAAAAAAAAAAACAATATTAGTGCAGATGATTATTATCTCAAATGGCATTCACGTATAAGCAGAAAAAGGGGAATAATTAAACGCCAAAAAAATGATTTTGTCCCATTTTAGCTGTTCGGGATTTTTCTCCGAGTCTAAAAAATATATCTTAAAGAAACAAGACAAGTCATTTTACTTTTAGATTATGCAATAAGATATGAAAAGATGAAGAGTAACAAGATGCTTGGATATTTTTGAATTAAAATGCGAGATGGAAATGTCTAGATGCAGTATGAGTAGGCAATTGTTATGGGTATTGTTATTGTAGGGCACTATGACTATTGTTATATTTCTTTCAAGGTATAGATAAATATAGAATTCATCTATATGCAAATTATAGGAAGGTAAAGTCATGTAGGGCAGGAAAAGACAAAAGAAGATGATCTGCAGATATCTAACTTGCCAAAATTGTCGCCAGGTGGGCAATAATTTCAAATATGCCAAATGTTAGTTACCATAATAAAGTACCATACATGAGACAAAATAATAACTCATTATTTGAATTTCTATGAATTTGGTATTTCTTAAAGAACTTCTAAAACCTAATTTAAAGAAAAAACTAATCTAATATGCACCTGCAATAATTGAAAATTTAAAACTACATAAAAATTATGTTTACACCTATGTTAGTAAATTTTTAGAACAACTGATTTAAATAATAAAAAACAAAACAAATATTGTAATTATTTTGAATACTAGCACGCACAGCTGCATAATATTATCAAAAAAACTTCACAATTGTGACAATTATATTTTAAGAGTTATGCGAATACTTAGAATAAAGACATTTTATTTATAAATATGTAATTATAACACATTGATTTTAAAACAAAAACCATGTCAAGATTTATAATAATTTTAAAAAAGTGGTTCATATTGTGGCCGTCATATTAAATTTCATATGCACAAAATACTCCTTGTTTTTAATACTCAGCAATAATATGCATAATATAAAGTTACATCTTGGAAAATTGTGAATGATGCTCACAAACACAGTAATTATGAAGGAAAAACTGCACAAATGATAGACAAACAATCCTCATGCAAGAATGAAACACAGTGCTGTGGAAGAAGGAAGATGAAATGTGAAGTTCATGGATTTATGAAATGACATTTTTTTTTAGGAATAATTAGTTACACATTAGAAAATAAAAAAATAATGAGAAAACCTTTATATAATAAAACGTTACATTAACAAGTATAATTATTTAATTAGTATAGTATATTTCAAGTGCCATGCATTATCCTTTATTCAAGTGTCATCAACTCTTTAAGCATTTTATAGAAAACAATTAAGAACTGTATATTAAGAACAGAATCTTAAGTCGAATTACCTTTGATTCAGCACCGATTTACTTAATTACCACCGCCCTTCATATAATATAAAAAGTTCCTGAAATTCTGAATTTTGTTTAAAATAATTGGACTGTATTGGATTTTTCCTCAATTCAATTATATTAACTTAGTTCAGATCATCATCGAAACAAATATATCATTCGGTTCCATTTATAGTCGAGGTTGACATGGTCAAGACAATCAATCATTCAAAATTGTAGTTTATATTTTTATGTAAATTATAAATGTATTTAACACAATAATATATTAACAGATGTCAAAACACAAATAACTAAAATTGCAGACCTTCAGTTATTAAAATATGTATTGTGTTTGAAGATTTATTATAGTTATTATTATAATTATTATTACACATTGTTTTATAAGTATTGACACGGCTGTTGTGTAATAAAATTAAAGTTGAAAGGATGTCTGGCTGACCAAAAATTCTAAAGTAAATAATAAATTTCCAAAGTTTCGTTCATGTACGTGTTTGTAGACAAAAGACTGATGTTTTAAATTCTCTATTTTATTTTTAAGGAGGAAGTGTGTGCTCTGGGCATTCAATGTCGTTTATGGTATTTTTTATATTTATCTATGTACTAATTATGTATGTATAATTTATTGTACCATTATAAGTAAAGTTTACTTAAAATAATTTGTCAAAATATAAAATATGTTTTAAATTGCCACACAATGGCTCTGCAACTACCAACATGGCGTTGTGTAAGAAAAATAGTTACTGCACATAAATAAAAAAAAAAAAGATTTTTATTTTTGTTTAGGATTGAGCAATTTTAAAATGATGAAAATTGCTTGTGAAATGTTATCAAATAAAAAAATTCATAACAAAAAATTGTGCTAATGTGCAAAAATGATAGTTTTGAAACAAATCTGGCTAGTGTTGTGCTATATTTATTAACTTGTTGAAGTAAACTTGTTAAGATACTGGTTGCAAGTGCTGGCGATACTACGAAATGGTGTTCTAGTCTAAGTTCTATTACACAGAAGCACACAGATAGAAGTAACGTTGTTGCAAAAAAATATCAAAAGGCAGTAAAAACGGGGTTCACAACACGAAATTGTGATTTCAATCGCTTTACAGAATTCTAAAAGAGCGTCTACTTTGAGATGGGAGTGAAAACTAGAAAAAAAAATGGTGTGCGACGGCAAAAAAACCAATCAAATAGCTGACAACCATCTGAATCAAATTGCACTCAATGCAGCCTTGCATGCCAGTCAATTTGAGTACACCACTGAACTACTGTAAATTCAAACAGGTTGGAAAAAAAGTACGACGGAGCAGCTAGAAGGTAAGTCATTAAAATCCAGCTACACAGCTTCGACCACAAAAAATAAGGGAAGAAGAAACAGGAGAAATGTTCGGAAGAGTTGGACACCATAAATAAAAGGATAATGTGGGCACTTACCATGAGCGTCGTACTTACTAGAAAAGTTCCGAGTTGCTAACATTGTTGTTAAAATGGCACCCTGGAAATAGCAAAGTTTCAGAGCCCAGATTCTAAAACGCATTCTTCCGACACAAACTCACGAGGCCAATTCAAAAATGCCTTACTTTCAATTTACGCCTTGCATTGAATTTTTTCAAGCAATCCACCGTCTCTTGACGATGGACAACAGAAGCCACGCGCTCCCTTTGCTATAATGAAACAGAAAAAAAGCCAATTAGTATGCATGATAAAAATTATGAAAAATACCAAGAAATTGATTAAAAACTAAAGCATTACGCAAACTAAATACATTATGATTACTTCACGCTAATGAATGTGCACAATATTTCTCTTTAAATACAAAATTCCTTTAAAGTTACACATTTGTTAATTACGGTACTTTAAAATACTCATTAACCCGGGTGTCCAGAGTGAATTTGTTGGAACAATTTCAAGCATATTTCAAAGATTCCAAGGTTTATTCCTTACATTGTCAAGGAACTATTTACCACATTTGTACCTGTTCGACTAATTACCACAAAATTTGTCGAACAAGTTAATAATTTATAAGAAATTTTGTAAAAATAGTTTGATTTTATAAGAAATTTTGTAAAAATAGTTTGATTTTATAAGAAATTTTGTAAAAATAGTTTGGTATTACAAGAAATTTTTTAAAAATAGTTTGGTTTTACAAGAAATTTTGTAAAAATAGTTTGGTTTTATAAGAAATTTTGTAAAAATAGTTTGGTTTTATAAGAATTTATCAGATTAACACAAATTCCCCGATGTGAACAAAAAAAAAAAAAATCAGCATAAACTAGCGTTTAACAAGAATTTCAAGCATAATCCCCAACTGTCGAGGTGTTAACAATTCAAGCACATTTCCCGACTTTTAAGGCTGCTAGACTACCCAGTTAATGAAACTGTGATTTTAGTACAAAAACTATGTATATAACACAACTTCCTTTTGCCTCATTTACGACTACTTTTATTCTGATGATGGATTGCAGATTCTATTTAAGTTGGGAAGTCTAAATGTAGGCTAATAAATGTATAAATACCACAATACACAAATAATTACATAGTTTTTTAAAAGAAAAAGAGACTGGGTGTATGCAAGCAAACCCCACAATGAAAAATTACGACTACTTTTGGATCGAAAAGATCCGGCTCTGAAAATTAGATACATTTAAGTCTAAATAGAGTGCAAAAACCTATTTGAGAGTGGAAAAATCTGCCTACTTTCTAAATACTTCAACTGATTTCCCTGGCGAGTGGCAACCCTGAAATAGCACCCCAACACTATTAGGGTGAGAACTTACGCAGATCCATGGGTGTTTAAGAGCTTCAGCAGCTGTGATCCGTTTGGCAGGATTCACAGTCAACATGCTGTTAATGAGATTCTTTGCCTCTGGTGTAACAGTGTCCCATTCGGGTGATGGATACTGAAATAAAAGGGTAAGAAGAGACACGCAGAGAAGATCGGTGTTAGATGTGCAATCAATCTGAAATAATTTCATTTCTCACTGAGTCTTAGGTATGGCACACACATCATAGGCACCAGCTTTAATCTGGGCATATAACCTATGTTGATCTTCATCCCAAAACGGAGGATATCCAACCAACAATATATATAAAATTACACCTGCAATCATAAAACGCTTTCAAATCAGAGAACAGGCAGTTCAACACGCAATCTAGTTGGATTCATAGTTGGAAACGTTTATTTGAATTACCGCACGCCCATATATCGACTGGCTTTCCATAAGGTTCTTTCTTTAAAACCTCTGGAGAAAGATAACCTGGTGTCCCAGCGAACCCTGTTACCGTTGTAATATAAAACAATGATGATGATCAAGTAAAATAGAAAAACAAGACATGCATTATACGGGTGCAAAGGTCAAGTTTCATCAAAAGACACTCCACGAATCCACTATCTGCAAGATTGTTTCAGAATGACATAACCACAGAATTTGTTCACTAGATATTTGTTCTAGAATAGGGCATTACACAAAAATGTAAGGTCATTGTAATGATGTCGTTTATATAAATATTTGCAGACTTTAATTTACATGAAAGTTTTTACTTAATACCGCAGGTATAGCTACTTTACCCTTACGATTCCTCATTTTCTTAGATTCATTGTTTGTTTTTTTTTAAATAAAAGGGAGAGCATATATGGACATTTTAAAACAAAAATCACCTTGTTACAAATATACCAGTTACTCCATTTCGGGTTGCATTGTTAGCAAACTAACTGATAAAAGCCCAGAAAATGTATTTGAAATTGCTCACTAATTAATCTATTCAAAAACAGATTCAAGCAGATAGGAAATTCATGGTTGTACTTTATGATGAACCAGGACCACAGCAAAAAAAAAAAGGCAATCTGATATTCAGTGATGCGTGGCCAATTAACTCATTAAGTGACATGGAAGTGTCGTCACTTGAGGAATAGCAAATGCATTCCATATACCTCAAGCAACGACACTTTGATCTCACCTAATGAGTTAATTAGCATTGCATGACTAGATGTCATATCGCCTTTTATATGTATATTATAAACTCAAATTAAAAACGAGGGTTGTGCAAACGTCCAGACGATTCACCACTAACTCTACACGGACTACTCATAATGACTAAGAGACTGAGTTCTAAATGCATCTACCAACACTTATGGGATGGAGATTTACTTCTAATGTGCTAACCTAAACCAAATCAGGGTTGGTACATAACAAAATAAAAAGAAAAATTTCATTTGGCCAACCTACCAAACCAGGCTTGTTGTTCTCCTTGAACTTCAATTGCTAATCCAAAATCAGCTAATTTCACAGCAGCTCCTTTTGCTTTGCTCGCTAAAAGCAAATTCTCAGGCTTCGGTAGCATAGCAAAAGAGAGATAACCGTATGCTAAGCAAGCAGCACAACAAGCTAGCTGCATATAATTGGCAGGATTATAGAAATGAAAGAAAAAGTAACCTTCAAGTCCCTGTGAACAACACCATTTTGATGGCAATGATTGACACTTTCCAAAATTTGTTGAATGCAATGACTAAATTGATAAAAAAATAAGCAGTGCTATTCTTGAAGAAATTCTGAACCACACATTGGTACTGAATCGATACCTCAGATTAGAACCTTAGTCCGGTAACCTTACCTAGCATCGGCTTCACTATAAAATTCACGTGCAACTATATCTTCAAATAATTCACCACCTGTTACCCTAGAAATAAATAAAACAAAACATTGATGAACATCCAATGAATGGTAGCTTCTTGAAATGGTACAGAGTGGTTTACTGCAAGGTTTCCACTTTATTTACTTTTGTATAAATTTCATGTGTGTTTATAGAGTTTGCAACGTTATTTTATACGATATTCTGTACAACTGAACTTCAAGTGTTGTGAATAAGGCAGCAAACTCAACACTAATAACTGCAGCTCATGACAAAAGCAGCAAACAACAATTGTTAGCCCAACAAAATTACCAAAAAAATATTTATGGAATTTAAATATATAGCAGACATGATGTTTCACAAAGCGATTACCATCCACTGGTCTGCTAAGAGAACATCAGCTAAAATTTACTTGTCAAGTTTAATAAACGATATTCCACCTTTAAATATACATTTTGAACAGTCATAAGATACATACTAGCATAGATATACCATAAAATCATGCATCACTATGTAATTGGATCGGTATTTTATTATTTTTACCTATTATTTCAGAAGCACAGAAATGTTATATTATAGAAATGCTAAAAGCATTCTCTTTGTTTCTGCAATGCTCATTATTTATCTATTTCTGGACAGACTCTAAAAACATGGAAATAGTAAACCACCAACAACGAGGATCCCCCTAAATACTTCTCCAAGATATTTTCATTACAATGTTATACCAAACTTCAGATCACCAGAAATGTGATTAGTTTTATTTCAATTGTTCTTGCGGCGCCTGTTTGCTGCCAGTTTTAGAAGAAGCACATGTTAATCCATCTTTGTGTCATTGTTTTTTACCAATCCAAGTGTCACAGCTGTGCAGCAAAGCCTTATTACATCTGTTCAGATATTATTAACATGAGATAGCAAACACATTGAATTATCGGTGACAGGCCCATACGAGGAGGAAAAAAACGATTAAAAAATTGCTTAGAGGAATTTGCTATGTCTACTAGTATATACCAGTTGCCAGTAATTAATCATTTTAAATTCTTGGAAACAACTGACAACGAAAAGCACTCCATTCCATTATCGTCGCAGCACCACCAAAGTCAATAATCCATTTTATATTTTAAAACACATTGGCACAAGATGCAATCAAAAACGACAGGAAGATGTGCATCCTGAGATGCACAAAACATTGTCAAGAATGTGAATATAACGTCAAAAGATTCCAAGAAAACAGATTTGGGGTGATCCATAAATTATGTCACACTTTTTTGCCTCTTTTTAAACACCCCCTCACCCCATTGTCACAATTGTCACAAATTTTACTACACCCCATCCATAATTATGTCACAACCAGTCGATACAACCCCCCCCCCAATTATTTTTTAATAATTCTATATTCTTTTATAATTTT